>WEDG01005021.1:0-63807 GCA_017591395.1 Schistocephalus solidus | reverse complement strand
CGCTCAGGACAGCCAAATTTCTGCATGACTTTCCACAGTCCATCGCGATTCACCGTGTCAAAGGCTTTTCATCAGGTCTACGAAGGTAGTGCATAGGTGAGTTTGCATCTCCTGGCATTTTATTAAATATAAACAAAGTGGTAGTCATGCACCAACCATCACCCAACACGGATTACAACACTCCTCAAATCAACGTCACTGTCACCTAACCTTATACTGTGAACAATTTCGCTTATTTAAAGGGCGCACTCTCACGCAAAACAAAGTCGACAATATTGAGGCCTTCGGTCGGATGCAAGCCTCCGTACAGAATCACCACGGTTTTCAACTGAAAATCAAGCTGAAGATATACAAGATCGTCGGCTTGAAGACACCCTTATATGAACCGTCTACTCCCACAAAGCCAGGAAGCTCAATCTCTTCCATCTCAGCTAACTCAACGGAGCACTAAAGACCATGGCTTTGGCAGTTTGCCAAATGACGGGAGGACTGCGAGTAAGCCTGAATAACTCCTACCTATTGTGGTCTCTAGGGCACTCCCTCCCCATGGTATCGGGGCAAGGTGTGGCGGGACGTGTAGGGACGGGCTACGGTCGCGCTAGCCATTTCAGCTCTCTCCCGCGCAAGTCAACTATCACTTCAAACTAACCCGCGTGTAAGTCACCGTTCCTGCACCACTCTTCTGTGGAGCATTTGGTGGACACTGACGGAGTACAAATTTCGAACTGTCGTGTGTATGTGTTTGTGAGTGATCCCTAGAAGTACGATCAGGATTTCAAAGACGCGACCATCGTCCATCTTTACAAGCGGAAGGGGTACCGGCATCTCTGTGATGGGCACAGAGGCATCTCTTTGCTCAAAATCACCGGGAAGATCTTCACCCGTATCCTTCTCAATCGTCTGAACCGTCACCTTGAGCAGGAACTGCTCCCGGAAAGCCAATGTGGCTTCCGAAGACACCACAGAATAACCGAAATGATCTTCGCCGCCCTCCAGCTACAATAAAAGTGCCAGGAGATACAAACCCACCTCTACACTACCTTCGTGGATCTGACGAAAGCCTAGACACGGTGAATCGCGATGGACTGTGGAAAGTCATGCAGAAATTCGGCTGTCCTGAGCGGTTCACGCACATAGTGCGTCAGCTTCATGACGGGATGATGGAGTGCGTCACTGACAATGGGACGGTATCCGAAGCATTCGCAGTGACCAATGGAGTGAAGCGGGGCTGCGTACTGGGCCCCACCTCTTCAGTCTCATGTTCTCTACTATGCTGATGGATGCCTACCGTGATGAGCACCCTGGGATCCGCATCGCCTACAGAACTGACGGGCACCTTCTCAACAGTCGGCGTATGCAGACTTCAACGCGCGTGTCTACGACTACAGTCCATGACTTGCTCTTCGCGGACGACTGCGCTCTTAACACCGTGACGGAGAAGGACATGCAAAGGAGCATGGACCTCTTTGCCACAGGCTGCACCGATTTCGGATCAACAATCATACAGCCAAAACGGTGGTCATGCACCAGCCGCCAGCCAGCGTGGAATACAATGCTCCCAGAATCAATGTCAACGGTGCTCAACTCAAAAACTTAGTCACCTACGCTTATCTGGGAAGCACGCTGTCACGCAACACGAGAATCGATGACGAGGCTGCCCAACGGATCGCCAAATCTAGTCAGGCCATCGGCTGGCTGCAGGCCTCCGTGTGGAGTCGTCACGGAATTCATCTGAACACCAAACTGAAGAGGTACAAGGCGGTCGTTTTGACGAAACTCCTTTACGGAGCGGAGACCTGGACCGTCTACTCGAACAAAGCCAGGAAGCTGAATCACTTCCATCTCAGCTGCCTCCGCAGAATACTGAAGCTGAAATGACAAGACAGCATCCCGGACACGGATATCCTGGAGTGGACCGGAATCCTCAATATCCACGTCATGCTTACGCAAGTGCAACTGCGATGGACCGGCCACCTGGTAAGAATGGACGACGAGCGACTACCCAAACGACTTTTCTACGGAGATGTCGCTAAGGTTTATCGCCGACAGGGAGGTCAAAAACGATGCTACAAGGACACTTTGAAGAAATCGCTGACGCAACTGCAAATCAACCCGGTGACTTGGGAGGACCTCGCCCAGGATAGACCGGCATAAAGAGCCGTGAAGACTGGTTCAGCAATCTATGAGGCCAACTGGATTGCCGCCGCCTAGGCCAAAAGTGCGTCATGAAAGTTACCAGTGCCCCGGACCAAAATCGTTGATGCCCAGGCCCTGCCAACATGCCCGCAGTGTCAACGCATCTTCCGCGCGCGAATTGGCCTGGTTGGACATCTTCGGACGCAATGCACCAACAATCTGAGAATTCCAACTTCTACGTCAAATTCTTCCAACCATCCTTCAGACTCCCCACCCTCACTCCTGGCATCAATTCCATTACTCCCACCATCATAGAGACCACATCCGTCTACTCATACATCTACTTTTCCCTAACCACCGCAACCACCACCGCCTTCACCTTCGCTAATACCACCACCACCATCTGCGATGGGGACTCTCTCCTTAACTGTCCTCAATGCGACCGCACATTCACCTCACGCATCGGCCTGGTCGGTCACTTGCGAATCCATCGTACAGAGATTGGGTAACTAGTGCCTGCAGCATTAACACACAGCAGAGATCGTCGCTTCCACTGTTCTCACTGTCATCGCGCATTCACTGGTCACATGGGCCTATTCGGTCACATGCGCATACATGACAGTGGAATTCACCTCAACGCCGACAACACCGATACATCATGCACACCCTCCACTCCTGCTATTCTTACCGCCACTTTCACCCTTACTACCATAAATTACATCCCCCATCCTCTACCGATTTCTCCTGCCCATAATGCTCCCACAACTTTAATTCACGCATCGGCCTGGTTGGTTACCTGCGAATCCATCGACGGAGTTAGCTGAACCAGTACCTGGGGCTCCGACATGCAGTCGCCGCACCCGCCTCCACTGCCCTTACTCCTCCCGCACAATTACGCACCGCATTGACCTATTAGGACACATGCACCTCTACGTCAACCTGTGGTAAACCCTGCGGAAGCTAAGCCTCATCAGCGCACACCATCTACACGAATACATAGACAACACTCTCACAATCATCATATTGTACTTGATAAAAACATGGTGTCCTAGAAACCGTGGCTTGGAAGGCTGCCAATCTGACGCTTACACCAGACCACGCCGTCGGCTCAGTGTTTGTGCTGTGTGTGTCGAGTGGCTGACCAGTGGACTGGGAGTCAGACGGTGATGGCTCCTCCATATCCCCTGAGTAAGTAAATCTTGGTGTGTGAGTTATGGGGGCTGGGTTGTGCTGTGGCGCGCGAAGACGGGTTCGCCGACCCGTCAGCCAATGAACCCACTCCCACATCAGACAACTGACCGGCTCGGATGGTGGTCTGATTGTGGGAGTGGGGTAGAGAGTGAGGTCAACAGCTCAGCACATTTTTCTCACTATAAACAATCTGACGTGCTTGAAACTATCACCGTGCGCTAAAAGCCGTGGCTTGGAAGGTTGCCAACTGATGGGATAACTCGGACCGCGTGGTCAGCCCAATGTGTATTTTGTGTGGAGTGGCTGACTGGCGGACTGAGAGTCAGGCTGCAATGGCTCCTTCTTAATGTGCAATTTATGGCAAGCCCACTCCGTGGGATCCGAGTCAGGTGTGGTGCTTCACCCAGGGGCGGTTCCGGCCGTGCCAGCCACCTGCGCCATCTCCCATCTCTGGTCTTCTTGACTCTGTCTTGAGACCGGGCTCATGTGGGGGAGGAGGGGAGAGTGCGGTAACTGCAGCGCAAGGCTACTATCATTTAAAACTAATTCACGCGCAAGTCACCGTCCCTGCACCTCCTGGTGTGGAGCATACGGTGGACCTCGTCGAAATCGACGGTCGAACTCTCGTAACCTGTACCCCCTAAATATATTACTGGCTGCCTGTTGGCAGTTTAATGAATATTACGCGGTTATCTCGCTGTGGGTGAGAGAATTCAACTCAAATATGCATATCAACTTTATATCTGTGCCTATAAGCCTTCAAATAAACTGATTTAATCCAAGTTAGCGATGAATTTCTGAGGAAATTAAAAGGCAACACTGTTCTATGTTGCTGCCTCTCGAGTGGAGAATATCTTCCAGCTGCGAGCTGTCCAATGTGCGTCGTGTTCAAATTGTTCATGAATCGATGTGAGGTTTAAGTTCCAGATGTTTTTTATGAGTAAAACAGAAGTCTGGTCGAGCATCGGGACAATTTGTTTATTATTCGAAGCTTTCGAGCTCATGTACGAATCCATGTTTTCTTAATATCGTAATAAGTGTTACTTATATAAATGTAGTAGGCACGTTATGTTTAGTACTTTGAGAAATACGGGCAGGAATGAAACCATATTTACTTCATTTGCACTGACGCAGAGGTCTGCAAACTCCAGACTTTAGGCAAGATACGGCCTATTTAGTATTTCAGTCCAGCCTTACGCCCCTAGTTAATTATTGTTGGATCCGGCCTAATTGAATTGTCGCGGTTTTGTTCGCCTTCATTACTGCTGGTTACAGTTCAAGCTGTGGCTCGTGTTTATTTTTACAACTGATGTCAGGCTCTTGTATGAACCAGAAGCGCCTGACCGGGGAGGGATGATAAATGCTGTGTTGTAAACAAGTTCACTCTCTGGTCTCAGTTTCATTCACCTCTTACCGGGGTCAAGGCGTGTGTTGTGCGCACGCGTGTGTGCTGTGACGTGCGAAGCAATTTTATTTCATGGTCATATTACAGACATCGAGTTCCCGCACAGTAACCCCAATTACTATGCCTACAGAGCAGAAGCGACGCGCAGCTACCAGCTCAGTTTCCAATGTTGTTAGCCCGTGCCAAGCGTGTGATCGCAATGTGTGGCAGCACTTATTCGTGCGAGCAGCTGTTCTCCAAAATGAAGTTTTGTAACAACAAGCTGCGCTCTCAGCTCACTGACAATCGCCTTAATGACATTCTGCTGCTGAACTCCTCATCATTAGAACCTAATATTGTATCTGTCTCTAAAAGCATGGAACATCATGTTTATCATTGATCGTACTGTATTTTTAAATAATAAACGTTTCCTTGGACACCTTGTTTCTTCTGACCTAGTGTGCCTTCTTGACCTCCTAAAATGGCCTAATAGTCCGAAAAGTTTGCCAACCCCTGCACTAACGGATGGCTGTTCGTTACACACCTATTTCTGCGAATTTTTTGCTCACTTGCGAGTGGATGGCTCGTTAATCATCCCAATGCCTTTGCATACCCAAGTGAAACCGACACTGTCTACAGACACTTGTGGCATCCGGAAATCCCTCCGGCTGCTGAATTATTGAATGGGCAAAGTGAATGTACGAATGTACAATAAATGCATACTTTCGGTAGTATTTTAGATTAAGATGCTTGAGACCGTTAGTTCGCTGATCATCAATCTTAGCTGGAACAAATACTAATTCGCTTGTACTCCAGATATCTAAAAAGACCTACGGTGTAAACAAGTAGAGGGAATCGCACAGATAAAAAAAATCAATGTGCAACGGTACTAAGCCATAAATCTCCAGATTAGCGTCAGGCAACCTACTACTGGGCTACCGCAATCGGCCCTTATAGCAGTAAGACCTCACTACCTTTAACTTACAATTTTGCGTACGCAGTCCTTCAGACTATGAAACCTACTCGCTGGAAGTAGAGAATATTAGTCAACGCCCATAGGTTAAACTCATGAACGCAACACTTCGAGGGTGGAGTTCGCGCCGCGAATTCACGTTAGCTGATGTATTTCCCTCGCTCACAGCAAACGTCTTCTGACCTAGCGACTTCCCAACACTTCATAGCTCATCTCACTAAAGGTACCGTAGCTATCGTAATGTATCGATTACTCAAGAATGATATTATTATTTGCATTATTTACGATTTAAATGACTTTACTTCAACGCGATAGGTATCTACCACCTGCTAAATGTTCGATGAGCTCAACTTGTGCATTCCAATATCCGAAAATAGTATAATCTGAAAGTAAAGGTAAATATTATACTAAATCGTTGAACTGCACTTATACTGCCTTCTGTGAATGTGTAAGACACAACTTCTGTCTGGCTAACACTTAATGGTCGAGGAAGTTCCTTATACTAACGAGTTAAAATTACTAGGCCGAATTGTTTCTGCAGTAACTGTTTTATGAGCTCCTAACAGTACAAATGTACACAGTGAAATATCCCTCAAATAAAGGGAAAATAATAGGACAGATCGTGTAAAATGTCTAAGGAATTTATGACTGCCTGCAGGATCAGTGAGCCAAATCCAAAGTTTTCCTTTAGTTCACTTTACTAGCTCGTAACTTACTCCGTAGAGCTTCAAGTTTTACACAATTTTGGGGCTTAGTGAAGTAAGTTGTGACTGATTCTACGAAATGACGGTAACGAGGCAGTTGACACCAAAAGCTGGGGACATATCCTCTTACATTTATTCAAGAATGTGTTTGATTAGCCGGCCATGTTATCCAAGAGACTGGAATAGCACTCTTGAAGTGAGTATTTTTGAGTGAGTCTGGGAGACTCGCTGGGTGGGGGGCAGCGCCATTTTTGAAGAACAGAGAACTGGTCCAAGAGGGATTCTTCGACTCTCGCAATGCATCATTGGAGTAGCGATTTTTCATCGAAAGTTTACATTGCAAAACGCATTGCAATCAATAGGTGTAACATTCACTTTTTCTTTACGATTAACTGGACCAACATGGTACAGAGGATTGACAATCCTTTGATAGGTTTTGTGCCCTCTACTGGTAGACGGTCCAATCCAGTACAGCCGTACTCCATCTGCAACAGGCATTTATTTATCGTATCCGAAGAAATGCCTACAATATCCGCCGAATCCTCCACGGCAGGATGAGCGAAGAGACGATTATTTGCGTGAGAATTCCTATAGAATGATAGTCGACATACCGGCATCTACCGCACTCTCTCCTCCACCCCCTCCCTTACTTCCACCCTGGTCCGGTGTCAGGACAGAGTTAAAAAGGCCGGCGGCGGTGTTGATAGAAGGTGGCGGGCGCGGCGTGAGTCTGCCACTGTGCGTTCCGCCACATTCCCCTTAGGTGGCATTCGTTATTTCGAATAATGCATGCCGTTCCCTGATTGGGCCTCCACGTTGGTCCAGCGTATCGACTAGGTGGCCTGCTTTAGGGGCACAATGCGAGCACTCGAATGAATTCCCCGATTTGTGAACTCCTACCTGAGGCGATTGGGTAACGGTTGGAGCCGCTGGTTCTCAGTTAGCAGTCGATCGGAAGTCAGGGCTCGATGCGCGAATGATCCCTTCATCATCATCGAATGGGATGGGGTGCTGTCAGTCAAAAAATATCTCAACCCCGTATTCTTTGACGTACAATTTACGACGAAGAAGGAAGAAAACTGTCAGTTAGCTTTCCTTAATGCCTTCCTCTGCTGCGAAGAATTTGAGAGTCTGAAATCGAAAGTGTCAGGTAAAAGACACCTACTAAGTAAGTGCTGATTTTCAACAACAGCAACCCAATTAGTTGGAAACTCAGTTACTTAAGGGCGCTGAATCTTCAGGTTGAGGCCACCAAAGTGAACCACATGACAAGGCTGGTGAAGTAAATTATCTTTAACGGATAGTCAGAGCGAATAGATATCTAAACAGCATACGTAACCGGTAAATTCCAAAGGAAAATGAAAGACCAAAGCTCTGACGCACATGAGGAACGTCTCGAAAATTTTCAGCATCCTCCTCCTCCTCCTCATAAAAACAGGTAGGTAGAGTTGCTCACAGACAGGAAGGAACTAGCAGGCACCCGGTACTGTGGCTGAAAGACCACCACCATAGCAGGACACGTCAGGAGTTGTTTACTGGTTCTGGTGAAGTTGTGGACCAAGCAACTACGTCGGCGGAAATTTTAAAGGAGGAAAATGGATGCTAGCTCTCGGGTCGCTGTTTATTCGGTGGGACCCGGTCACTTTTCCAGGCTTGGTGAGAGCGGGATTCTCGTAACAAATAAGAACCGCCTGGGCCATGAGGTGCTTTATTTATGGAACTCCAGCCGGCAGTCGATTAGCAAGCGCAATTACCTCCCACGCTCATATTCCGTGCTGAGACTTTAGTCACGCTGACAGAGCGCGAGCAACCAATAGCTCGAATGACAGCGATAAATGAATACGGTGATGAGCTAGCAACAAATAATGGCTCAGGTACATTGTGTCAAACAATCATCTCATCAAATGTATACCCTAACGATGAACAAGGGAGCTGCTACTTCTAGCATGCATGTAGTTAAATTGTGATTGCTCCTATAAATACTGCCTTCTTTGTGCATCTAACAGCCTTATCTGTGATGGTCTTCGGTGGTGATTTCAAGGGAGAATCCGAAACTTCAAGACAATAGACTTCTTCCACCGACCGCACCTTCTTCCTAGGAGTGACTGCTCTTTCTTTCAACTTTTTACCAGCTTGCTTTTCCCTCCCGATAATTAATTCTATCTCCACGCTTATTATTCCCCTCAGTCTGATTATCTTAGCTTACCCTGGTTATTTTTATTTTCCAGACACAAAATTTGCATTTGCTGTAGTCCTTCTATGGAAAGTAACTTTTAACCCAAACCTCAGTGCAACGTTACTGTTTGTAAACAAGATTTCTTGTTAGGTTTTGCCTATTATGTACTAATTTTTATCAAGAAAATTCAAGCGTAAATTATTTATTCTTAGCCATTATATTTTTCATG
This sequence comes from Schistocephalus solidus, assembly GCA_017591395.1. Classification (NCBI taxonomy): domain Eukaryota; kingdom Metazoa; phylum Platyhelminthes; class Cestoda; order Diphyllobothriidea; family Diphyllobothriidae; genus Schistocephalus; species Schistocephalus solidus. The sequence continues at coordinate 55,014 of WEDG01005021.1, read as the reverse complement.
ACGCCTGCAAAATGGACTGAACAAAAGATAACAAGAATCCGCAGATTGACGAAAGTAATCATCTTCTAAAAGAGACAGTACGGTACTGCCAAAAGTAGAGACCTTTTCAAGCGTTATCTTATTTAACCCTCCTACTTCTCTTCCTTGCTTCTGATGCCTAAATATCCAATTCTCTCCTCGCTGTGGTTGGCGTTTAAGGGTCTTTCGGTATTTTCTGAGGTAACATAGGTGTTGCTGTATGTGGCCATTCACTTGGGTAACGCTGGTGTTTTTTTTTTATCCGTGCCAATGAACTCTCGTGTTGAGTAAGGACGGAAAAAGTTTATCTTCTTTCCAATGCTTCCCACTGGCTATCGTGTTTCCACCCTCACCCTTCAGTATCCGTTTTCTTACTCGATGTGTCACTTTAAATTATTATCCTCCACTGCAGGTTCATTTTGAGGCGCCCCGGGCGCTAAAATCCAGCAAGATGTGTATTTTAACCTTCTACCGCCACAAACTTTCCCTCCTCCCCCCCATGCTTCTCCGCCTACGCTCCGGGTCTCTAAGGCACTGGATGGTGGCTTCACCAATTTGTTCAAACTGCTCTTCCACGGGCCACTAATTATTATCGTTACCTGTCTGTCCATCGTCCCTCCACCCCACACGAAGTTATATGGCCCTCTCAGAGCACAGCGCACAACTGCTACTGCCGGCGTGTAACCCAGCACCCTACAGTCGCTATCCCGTTAGACATCTGCTCATCATGCAGACCTAAACCTGCCTACTCGCTCACTAGCCTGTCTCCACCCTCTCCCCCTCCATTTGGTTTCAGAGGCAGCCGCCTCCGGCGCAAATGTCCATCTTGATAAATCACCTCCCGGACCGAGATCGGACAGTGAAAGGGGTATTCACAGATGCAGCGACGGCGGGGATGCCGAGCAGGGAAGAGAGCAGGGAAGTGCATGGTAAAATTAGAGTCTGTTTGGCAGCAAGGCAAAACAAACGAACCCCAACTGGCATCATCTGAATTCTAGCCTCTGTATGCTCTGTCTATCTGTCTGTCTTTCTCTCTCCCTCTTTCTCTCTCACTCTTTTCCCCCTAGAGGTTGCGGTGGAGGCTTCGTACAAAATGGCTTGTGAACTACGATCCTCCGGCAGGGACGAACTTGCCTAGCGGAGTCAGCAAAAGCAGGCGCTTTGAGCAGTAACCCAACTTAGCATAGTTTATCTCAAACAATCAAGAGGTCCTGCTGTTCAATTTCAGATTATTAATCCTAAAGCCGCTTTCAATCACTTCCCTAAGCCTAAAAGGGTACGGCCGTATGGAAGCGAATCGAATTAAAGTCGTTCAGAACGTACTTAATTACCGGTCAATCTCCGTTATTCTTACCCCAGTCTGAGGTATGACAAGAATAAAGCAGTCAGTAAATTCCTCAAAACTATCATTGCTTGCTGTTTCGCGTTACCTAGTGAGAGAACCTAAACTGGGTTTAGGAGTAAAACCGTGCGTGTATGCTTCAGGCTTCAAACAGTGTGCCGGCTAGTCCCATTTCCATCTCATATAGACAAAGTGGAAATTGAACACTAGTAATAATAAGCACTATCATCACAATACTTTCTAATATTTATTCAATGGTTTCACAAAAAAAAATTGCAAAATTTCTGGATTTTCAGCTTTTTATGGTAAGTCCAGCCGACATATCTATTTGGCATGCACGTTTTCATTCCACTGACAGCTATCCATTCAAAAGCATATAATTACTTGACTTTACTGTAGATTTAAAGGAATTCCAGTCAAGCCTGTGAGTTCGTCATAAATGCTATCTGGCTTTTCAAGAAGCCATAGAGATCAACAGAGTAAACTCCTGCATCATTTTACATTTTGCTTATCATTCAAAATAATGAAAGTCAGAAAACCCTGTTTGACTTAAGAAAACAATATCTAAAACATTAACCACATTCTGCCAAGCAAATTGCATATTTAGGGCTGTTCTGAGAGAGACGATTTTACTTGACTATCCGTCACAGTTTTTTCCTGGCAAATGTTTCGAAGAATACTTTTAAAGTCACTGTAGTCGCTCCTATCCAAAGTCTTCACCAATTAAAATGGGGACAACATTTAACCAGTCGTTGAGTTGTAAACGTTCCTCCCTCACGTGTCCTACTCACACGGATGATTAGACTTGGCTCACATGCCAGTCGGTGACAGTGAACTCTTACACGCATCACCTAATCCCTCTTCAAATGGACATCGTGTCTCCCCCAATCCTCGCCTAGTCGTAAGATTTGGCCTGGACTCTACTCAACTGAGACAGTGTGAACACTATCCAACGGCAGCCGAAGGACGAATTCGCTCTCGAGTGGATAATGAGACCCTTACGAACCACTTAACTGATTTTCCAACTTCGAAGTGGCCTGGCAACTAGTGGGCATGCTCACTCGACCATCGTCCCTCTTTTCGTGTAAAATAACCCCTTATCTCGGCGTGGTTCACTCCCTAGGACAGGACACGATTCCACTTTTACTAGTCAATGGTCAGCCTCTCTGTCAAATTAGAGCTGACTGGATTACAGCCTCAAGTTGTTGATTAGCCGACTGCATGTGGATGGCGTTCGGAATGTCTGACTACTTAGTAATGTAGCGGCGGGTGCCAACGCAAAAAGACTATAAAAGAGTTGATATTTGATTCTATAACAATACTTTTCGTGTAAAAGTTTCTCTTTGCCGAATTTGAACTTCTGCCTTACGCGTATGCTATCCAGGCAGACGTCCCCAATGTTACGAATAGGAGGAGTAGTTAACCGGTCTGAAAACTACATTGTGGAGAGTTAAAAGCTGCGTCGACTCACTTGACAGTGGGAGAAGCTTAGTTGTTTGAGGACTATAGAAGTTAATAAAGTTAGTATTTTTAGTCGTGCAGAAATTACTATGAAATGGTTTAGAAGACCAGTTGGCGAGCATAAATATGCATTCGGTACATTCTGGTCAGGTCAGTACATTTGTACGGCAATGAGATAGAAGTAAATGTTGAGAGGGGCGGGCAGTAAGAGACAGTGAGTTAGGAGACATTAGAGTTTAATGGAGTCGTGGTAGGGAAGAGGTGTGAGGGTGCGGAGAACTGCATGCAGTCAATCGACATTTGGCTGCGGTAAGGGATGAGCTTGTGTGAGGTACTTCGCTGCGCACAAGACCAGCTTCTGTAACCTGGTGGCAGGAGTTTCTGCTGTTGCTAGCGGAAACTGACCCAGTATCTTAAGGTAGTTTGGTGGGACACAATAGATCACACGAAAGGCAAGAGAAGATGCGATCGCTGTAACAAGAAGTTTATTGGGCTGACGTTTTGAATGCTCGCTCGAGCCCATCTTCAGTAACATTCGCAGATACGACTGTCTCTGATGATGGGTTTGAACCATAATCCAAACTTCAGGTCAATAAACTTCTTGGTATAGCGATCACAACTTCTCCCTCTTAATGGCTTCGTGTATCTCGCCTGTTCGCTTCTATCACATGGAAGGCTGTGTTGGGATCCACACGCTGTCCAAAATCAACATTGTGTGCGAGAATTTGATTACACACGATTTATCGAGGCCTAGTAGTTATTAAATGGTTTGTTTAGGGCGTGCACATACGGACTGCTTAGCCATTGTGCCCAAGATCATATTCAAAAGTCTTGACTTTGTCTGGTCATCGGAACAGAAAGAGAGATAGAGAGCTACAGTTTAAGCCTACCACACAATAAATAAATTCATGGGCAAGTTATTGTCGCACCGACCTCATGGGGCTGCGGGAGGCGTCGTGACTTCAAACGATCGAGCTATCCTCTTGAGGGAGTCCTCAGTCGACGAAACTTGACTCCTCATAGGGTTTAAACTTTAGACCCATCCAAACGTCAGGTGAAAAGTCTGCTCTTCTGGGCGGACCTTATCAGTAGATATGTTGACCGCTGGTCACGTATAAATGGCCGATAGGTGTTGAAGTTATCATTTTCATCTTGAGGGCCCAGATATGAGGCTTAGGCCTCGGGCGAGGTGATAGAAATCACTTACCACCTGCTGTGCCTTTGAATCTCGACTAGGGAGGCGAGTGTGTGAACGTAAGGAGAGAAGACCACCTCCAGATATCGCTCAAGCGTAACAATTAATACGGAGCGTCAGTAACAGCCAACCACGGCTGCCTTCAGTATCAGAGTTTGCCGTCTCCCAGCGGGGTGAATTCGCACCTTGTCCTCGTTACAACCGGTTGGTTGAACATGGGTCAGCAGGCGGTCCCTGGACTGCAGCGCGTGGCAACATCCGTTTCATCGCCTTCCTTCTTTTTGTCCTCCAATGAAGTGGGCACCCGACCCAAAAACCATCCTGAAAAGGGACCCAAATGTTTTCATTTTCTTTCTGTTAATTTCTGCGTTTGGGCCCGTACTGAAGCACGATAGTCGATAGTCAAAAGTCCTCATAGGAGGACGGAATAGACGGATCAATCTTGGGAAAAAGAAAATGACAGCATCTCCCTGGATGTCCAAATTTCTGCTTTAACTGTGATGACGGTTTTCAAAGTTTCACGGGTGTTAGCAAAGTGTTTGAGAAGCTGTAATTTTTGTCCGATGCTTATACATGTTTAAATATTTCACACTGATATCTGTTTTCTTAGGCCGAATTCTTTCTACAAATCCTCGGCTTCCAATTAGCCTTCAGAAGTATGGCAGTTGAAAATACCTGGAGGAATGCAATCGAACGTGACAATTACAATTTAACTGTTGCGTAAGGTATGCCGACAGTCTGTACGCTAAGCTATGTTACTCTCAAATTACCTGCCCAAATCCTTTCACGTCCAGTGATTTTAAAGGGGGTCTAATGGAATTGCATATTGTTTCCCCTTCAGCCATCACCCTCCCTCTTCCTTCCTGTCCTGTTTCCACCTCTTCTTATCTGTCGTCAAGCTCGCCTTACTCTTCCGTTTCAGTATGCGTCCGGAGGTGAAAGATGACAGAACCGTGTAATTAGCCGTCCATCTCCTACCCGGTAATGCCGTTCAACAGATAATGGTTTCAGTCCATAAATCCCCCTCCGCTCATCAAAGAGCAAACCTGGCCCGCATGGTTGTTTCTGAGCCGGGGCGTGTGGAGAGGCGCGGGGGGGGAGGGGAGGTTGAAAAGGGGCCTGTCAGAAACGGAAACCAGTAAATGGATGTTCTCCCGTCAGGCAGGCGTAAAATTCGACACCAGAACGGCATGTCCGTTAGCTCTTGTAAACTATGCCCACGGGGGAATTTCGCCACACCTCTGCTGTCTTTCTGAATCCGACAGGTAAATGGAAATGATGCCCAGATATGGAAGCCTTTCACTTTCCTCTATAAGCACTAAACCAACGTAGTGACATTAGGTTGTCCAGAGTAAACAGAAAGTTCTCCTGATGCGAAAATTTGCCAGCTTAATGCTGCACATAATTTTTTGTTCACTTCGAAAATGAATACAAACGCTTGGGAGGGGCAGACTATTGGTGATATTGTCCAAGCACAGCAGATCATGGTAAATTTTATTTACGATGAACCTCAGGTGTCAATTGGCCAGCGTTCAGAATTCCGTCAGATCATGGTGAATTAGAGTGAAGCCACTTTGATTATTGAGGAAAAGGCAAACTCAATACAATCCGTTTTATCAAGCAAGACCGTGATGGGTTGCGAGAGTCCACACATCTTATGCTTCTTTTTCCTGACCTAAAGGTGAAATTCACGTCAAAAATGGATTATGCAAAGGTGAGACATGTAATTATCCAAAGTGAGTCCGTTGATAACTATAACTGATGGAGGGTTAGTTTGTACATGTAACTATACCTTATTGTCCAACTCAGCACACATCGGCAGGGATGCATTTGGAAACTGCTGCAGCTTCCTAATAGTCGCCGCTTGGAAAGTTGACGTTCGACCCGATACGTCAGTCCTCCTACCGCCATCGAACTCTTGTGTGACCCTACTAACCCGGCAACGAAGACTAACGCCAACAAACACAATCAATAGGGTTGGGGTTGCGTCGGCATGTAGCACGGTCGCCTATTACACGCTGACCTGTCCTTTGTTCTCTGAGTTGGCTCGCATATTACGTTCTTACCCAAGTTTGTTTAAACAAGTCTGGTTTTAATGTAAACATTCTGCAGCATAGAACTGCATACCATCGATTTTAAAAAGGATCAGCTTAAGTGCTCTGTAGTCATCAGTGGGTGAAAATCTTGTCACGCATGTTAATTCAAGTTGACTGTCGCCACTTTCTGCAGATTTTCTAGGCGTCGGTAAAATGAACATCGATTATTATTAATATACCGGTTTTTTACTGTGTATTTGGCGTGAAAACCGGGTAATCGGCTCCTCAAGTTGCACGAGTTATAGTTTTGCTACTACACAGCATCATTCTCTCCCTCAGCAAAACATGAAACCTTTCCTCGGGATGTACCAATCCTGAATTATGGAATCGGGTCTGTCGGAAAACTCGCGTGAATAGACACCAAAATCGTCTACTAGATGATATATTAAAGTAGAGTAAAGCCAAAATATAATTCTAGGCTATTGCTAGGACCCTTTCTGTTGTGAGGATATGATAAAAGGAAGCAAGTATTACAAACGGGGCCCTTTAGTTAAAGTCCCTTTTGAAGCAGTCAACGTAAAATACGCTTACCAAATCCAAATGAATCTTATCAAGATCAGCTTAGATGCGCAAAAGTTCAAAGACATGCTAAAGTCGGAATGACGTCTGCAAGCCTTGGTGATGTACATCTGAGGCTTCTAAAGGCAGTGTAGGGCAGAATGGCAATCAGCGAATTCATTAAAGGCACAGTTTGCAAGCTGTTGTGGCTAAATTAGCAGCCTATCTATGCTTTTGGATGCTTGACAGTTTTGTTGCAAGGACCGGGCTCATTATTCTCCAATTAGAGTGAACAATGCTCAATCTCATGAACTGTTAATTGAAACTCTGAACGGCAAGTTCAACTGCTGAAAATTACTTAAACGGGGGTGTGCTTTTGATTATTACACAGCATACCCCCGATATATTTCAGACACGGCCGGAGGTCAAATTTTGAATAAGCTTCTTTCCATCTGTCTGCGAAAGTTGCAGTCAGTGCCTTTATAAACTTAAATATATTTTATGAAAGCTGTGCACAAAAAATATTTTCCTTGCACTCCTTTGGTACAAAATCATGCCCTCTTCATTTTTTCCTCATTTTGTCTTTCGAACAGCTTTTAAGCATGAGATTTTGAAAAACATGCGATGTCCTCTAGAGCAGCAATGTATTTGGCCATGTCTTCATGTTCCTTATAAAGTGTCCAACATATTCCAAACGTAGAGTCACATGTTATGGATTCTATACGGCACCGCCTTAGTGACATCGAGGGGTAGATGATTGTCATTGCATGAAACACTTTTTAAACACCGAAAATAACATTTTTTGCGCATAAATATTGAAGAACGCAGGATTTTCTACCAAATGCGTATAAGGATATTTTGTTCCTTTTTTCTATGAAGTAGACTTGCATCGGAACTCAGAAGAAAAAATGCATTCAACTTGCGTATTAATTTTTTTAGAGTGCAACCAAAAAAATGCATTCAACGGTCGGGATCCTGGTGGATTATACTGGCTGATAATTAAACTTAAACTAGCATATCAAGTTACGGTCATTTCAGTCAACTACACCACAGCTCCAGACCCGGCTGTCGGCAAATGCGAACCCAGAAAAAGCTGTTTTTAGCCAGGCGTTCTATTGCTTGAGTCACGTACAACTTGCCGAAGGTTGATTGTCTATCCCTATTTGATCAACTGTCAAGGCTTGGAACCCGAACTTCGAAGTTAAATGGAGCTTCTCAGATTCGTCTTGCACTCAGAGGAGAAGGTTGAATGCAACCAACAAGTGACTTTGAATGAATTTTTATGATATGGCTTGCAGACAATGAATGAAAAGTCAGAAACAAGTGTTTTCTTTATTTTTACTCTTTTGTTTATACTTCACAGTGGTAATTACTGAAACAATTGCATCAATCGTCTATCGTTCACTAACCCTTAAAAACCAATTTTCTAGATAAAGTGTGGCTTTCAGTTGTGAATATACCAACGATGAACCGGCTCGAAATTTTCTGGTGGCCGCACACTTTTTCACAATCATTCATCCAGTCCAGTCCTTCAAAATTTCTGCCTAGATAAATAAAAATTCGATTCTAACTTGACAAACTCCAAACTACTGGAATCACAAGCAAACAGAAGCTTCCCATATGTGCTGTGTATCAGCGCTTCTGGACTCGCCCATCAGGTGGATTTATCACCAGGAGATGGCGATAGAGAAAGACGACAAGGGTCGGACTGCCGTCCAGGAGGCACCACAGATCCCTTGGTTGAAAAAGCAGAGCGCAGTTCTTGCCAATGAAATTTGGATGGTTTAACCAGCGTATAGCAGGGTCCGTGTGACAGATGTACTGTACTACCGTGTGCGCAAACATTAAAACATATCACAGTCTCTTCCCTAACCTGCTTGCGAGGTTGCAGTGATAGGGGGTGAGGCAGTTAGAGGGACGCGGTCCCGAAACTTAGGGGGAAGAGGGGAGGAGAGGGCGAACTTCACGCGTGTGGGCAGCGCGTGTCATCCCGCTGTCATTCTTCCCCGCGCGCACTGTATTCATTGCGAGATTTTGATTGGTTGGCTAGGGAAGGGACAAATTGCACCCGTTCGTGCCTGTACAGCGAGTGCGATTGGAAAAAGTTGCACATTCAGGCGGGCGTGGCGTTGATCCCTTTCTGATCTGCTTATTCCTCAGTTGGTCACTTGAACACCCACAATTCGGCACCAGGGCCGAAAGCATGCAAGACAAGGGTGATGTTGACACCGTGCCGATGTCCTCCGGCCCCTTTTCCACCTTGAGTTTGATCGACTCATCGTCTCCATTATCGACATTGACACCGACGCAAGACGGAAAAACGAGACCCCTGAATTTCGACTCGCCGGGCCTGACCACCAACCTCCTTGTGGCCCAACACAACATGCTAACGGCCTTTATGAGAACCAGAGCTGCTCTTAACAGGTCATTTCAGTGCGGCTATATACCGTCCCCGAGGGAGTTCTTTGGTAATTTATTCCCCAACCCCGAAGCCCTCCGTTTGTCCTCTGCTTCTAATGTCACTGCAAGCGCCTCCTTTCCGGAGAAATTAGAACGAACAGTAAAGGAGTCCAGTTTTAACCCTGAGAACAAAGTCTCACCACTAACTTCCTCGTCAACTGAGAATTCCTACGTTTTTCATCAATCCGAATTGGGTACGGATTCTTCATCAGTCGGCGCCGACTGTCTGTCACCACAAGAAATCATACAAATTTGCCAAAATCTGGAAGATGCTGGCGATGTTGAACATTTAAGTCAGTTCATGTGGTCCCTGCCTAAGAGGGTGGACTTATGGGATTTGCTTAATCGAAACGAAGACATGCTACGTGCGAGAGCATTGGTCGCCTTTCACTCACGTAACTTTCGAGAACTCTACTCCATCCTGGAGAGACACACATTCTCCAAAGTTAGTCATCCCAAGTTGCAAGCCTTGTGGCTAGAGGCTCACTACCAAGAGGCAGAACGACTGCGTGGTCGCTCCCTCGGGCCTGTAGACAAGTATCGAGTTCGCAAGAAGTTCCCCCTGCCAAGAACTATTTGGGACGGCGAACAGAAGACTCACTGTTTCAAAGAGAGGACCAGGAGTCTGTTGAGGGAGTGGTACCTGCAGGACCCTTATCCAAACCCCTTGAAGAAACGTGAGCTAGCCATTGCGACAGGTCTAACACCAACTCAAGTCGGTAACTGGTTCAAAAACAGACGACAGAGAGATCGTGCGGCTGCATCGAAGAATCGGTAAGTTCACTAAGTCTCCCTCTTCCCCCGAGATTTTCAAAAATGGCATAAGAAAAGAAAGTTAAAAAAGACAAGTAAATAAAAAGAAAAGAAAAGAAAATAGAAAATAGTAACGGATCGAAATCCCAATATTTAAACGAGGTAATTTGCAACACCCTATAAATATTTCTTGCCGTATTTTGACTGACGATAGGGCGGAAAATGGCACAAAAGTATTTGGTTCGCCGGTTCCGATTAACATCTTCCGAGGGTGAAGACTGGTTGGTGCTCTGGTTAAGAACTTAAGAGCTTTCATTCTTGCTTTTAGTTTCAGCATAATTCGAAGAATCGCAGGCAAATAATTCCACTTTTTGCCAGAGCCCGTAAAAATTATATTGCTCCCACTCATATAAAGATTCAAATGTGATCTTCCGGTTGTTCGTTTTTTTTAATGTATCACCTCTTACTCTCTCGGGGGTAAACAACGGTTTGACGCATGCTCATCACCTCGATTTCTGGTCACCCAACCAGAAGAATGATGCCCCATATGTTGCGAAGCCATTGGCTCTCACTGTGCCAAGTGTCCCAGTTGACGCCCGGGAAATGGGAGCAGGGTAGTTTTTTCAGGGATCCTCTAATAGTTCAGTGGCGTTTACCGATGGAGGAGCGAGCGAAAAATCACAGCTTGCTCCTGGAAAATGTATTTTGTGTCCAGGATAAGATAGTAACTGATCTGAAGTTCCGCCTATGTCCTTTCGTAAATTGTAGGCTGTCACTGATTTTTGTTCAGAAAAGTGTATGGCCCCTAAACAAAACATGCTCACAGGAACCGCCCACAAAACAGTTGTTCTTATGCCAAAATCTATATAAATTTCGATTAGGTTTAATGTTAGTGTTAGGGTTTTGGGTTTGGTTAGAGTTAAGATTAGGACTATGGGTCAGGATTTAGGTAGGGATGACTTGTATGGCTACCTTACCAGGACACGGGAATAGGAATCACCTCACCCGCATACAATATATGGCTTTACGGTAAATTTCAGAAAGGGTAAATATACCCGTGCCTTAACGCTAACATTAAACCCAACGCACAACTAAACTCTAAGCCAACGTACAACTCTAAGCCTAAACCCTACAGGTAAACGATCCTTATCTTAACACTTAGGTTAATCGTGACCCTGACCTCAAATCTGACCATATCCTCACTATTTAACCCAAACCTAAACTTCTCCCTAACCCTTACCGTAATCTTAAACGTGATTTCTTTGGAATTTAACGCAAGGCCACATGTATTGTGTACGATTCCTTATTCCTTGTCCTGTTTAGGTGGTCATACAAGGCATCCTTACCCAGGTTTATTTTAGGCCTAGTTTTACGGTTAGGAGACGGAAACATTTCCATTTCTTCGGCGGGAAGTTTCTATTCCTAGGGCCCGTTTAGGGAACTCTGTATGTTATCCTACCAAACAGCCCTTCATGAAGCAGATAGTCTGTTTATCATATTCACCTTACCTCGCAAAAATCCGTTAATTCGTGAGACTTTGTCTACTAACAAACAGGACACTATATACCGGTTCACCAGAGATACTACATTCTTTTTGTGTGTGCTATTCTCCAAGGAAGGCACCTACCGTACTCGCTTTGGAGGTAACATGCCCATCGATCCCACACCATCTCTGCGTGTTTGCCGAGTCCACCTGCTATTTTAGCATAGTGCTGGCATGTCGTGTTGTTCTACCTCCTTTCCAGATGTTGAAGAGACCGGAAAAACGGTATTGAATTACCTGGTTTAAGTTCCCACTCTTATGGCATGTCCAAAGCATGTGTTTAAGAGCGCGGGTCCATTCGCACCTTCCGCTGTCGTCATGGCAACGATAACGGTGAAACAGTTGGTTGAGCATTGACAGACAGATCGAACAACCTGACGCCGGACCATATGGTTAGGGCTAGATCAGAATGCTGACACCGAAGGTACCAGTTGAAAAAGAGGTAATCATTGGTTTAAATTATTTCCTGTGTACCTCGCTATGCTCCTCAAACTTTTCTGACACTTTGAAAGGGCGCTTCGTTGGATGACTGAACAGCGATTCGCATCTGCCATAGGATTTGCCTGTGCATCTCACAGAAACAAATTTGACCGAAACGAAATATCATAAGATGGCATATGTCTTGTGGGATGAAAAAATAATTTGCACACTGGGTATATTTATTTTTAATGCCAAATCCTAGCGTACAGATTACTCCAATGTTATCGGTTGAGGCCCTTAAATTATCTATGAGCACATTAAACTAATGTTCCAATCGGTCGGACTTTGGCGTCATAGAGGACTTAGCGAAGAACTTAGTGAGTGTGCAAAAATGTACATTCTGCCTTTACAAACTAAATGTGGGTGGGTAAGAACAGGTGCTTAGATTTATTTTTAGTCACCTCTCTCATCCTCCATCAGTCCATAGAAAACCTATGAAGACCGAGAACAGTCAGTATTCTGATAGGCTAATAACCCTTTATTTCAAAATAAAACCAAAGTTTAGGCATTTTTCCTATATAAATTGAAAACAATTATATATATATATATATTCTCTGGAGTCCATATACCAGAAACCGCGTAGAGAACGCTGGGGGACCCACTGAGGAGCGGAACCCCTCGTTGCTGTGTCACGCAGCAGCAGAAACATCGGCGAAACACGTGTCTGGCTTTTCAGTTAGTACCTATGTCGGAAGTACGGTATAATGTCTTTTGCCAATGTGAGGAGGAAGCAGCTAAAAGAACTCGGTAAATTAATAAATGCTAATAAATCCCGGCTATATATATATATATATATATATATATATATATATATATATATATATATATATATATGATATGGGTATGACTGGCTGATGACGGCTAATAAGCCAGAAATGGCCATTCCGGTCTCCCTTGTATTTGTCGGTTCCCTTCCATATGTATATATGTATATGTATATATATATATATATGTATATGTATATGTATATATATATATATATAGCCGGATTTATTAGCATTTATTAATTTACCGAGTTCTTTTAGCTGCTTCCTCCTCACATTTCACTCTTACACGTTCCGTCGATCAGCAAATGCCTCCCCCCTCCGGAAATGAAGAAACGGTGGTTATCTTCTATGTATTTCTTCTAGGACTGGATTTTGTAAGTCCTTTGCCAGGCCTGGCCACTGATTAGGGAATGGTAAGCAGACTGGTTTTGATGAAGTGCCTGCAGTACCGGGAGGCCGAAAACACCGTCACATGTTGTCATTTTGCAAGCGATAGGACCAATCGTACTGCAAAAGGTCAATATCCCGTCAGTCTGCTGTGGGTTCAGATGAAAACAAAAATCGGCTTCGCCGACATTCAGTACCCTTGTTCATCGCTACCTTATATGACCGCCTCCAAGCCATTAAGCGTGCGTCGCGAATGTTTGACAAAACGCCGGCTGATGGGGGAGGTCACTTATCAACCGACTGGTAGGACCGCATATATATGTGAAAAACCAAAAGTATCGACCAAGGAACTGATTCATATATCCGTCATTTGGAATGCAAGCAGCGAATGGCTCAGTATGCTACTGAGGAAAAGACAGTTTCAGTGATCAAGAATATGTAACAGGCATTTCTTCATGATGATCCTGTTTCATCTCCTTGAATGCACTCCACCGGAACATTTCAAGCAGAAACTGACGCCCAGAGTCATAATTGAGAACAACGTTCTCAACGTTCTGCCGTAATCTTATGCTGCCCATAGTCATGAACTTCAAGGAAACTGCCCACTCATTATTTCCTGTCCTTTCACCAAGACCACCGCGACAAATGGGTAATTGGCTTCGTTGACGCCTCCCGCTAATGTCAGGCAGAGTAATTGCAACCTGAAAATGTAAGAGAGGGACAGAAATGCTGTGGATCCACACGTTGTGATCGTTTGCTCGGATTTTTGAACTCTATCCTGAATAGAGACACTTGTATTGGATGACGCGGGGGGAATTGAAGGCGAGGATCGCTTGCATGGCTCCTCCTCCCCTCATGCCGGATACAGGAACAGTCGAAGATGAAGTAGTGCCTATTCCCCTGCCTTTTAAGAATCACGGCACCAGTGAATTTTCCTGTCAAATCGCTACTCTCTTTACATCTCTACTGACTACGGTTCCTGTCAGTTCATGTGACTGGGGGGCAACGCCCTATAGTATTCACTTTGGTGCACCCAAGGAGTCCCATTCATTTGATCCCATTGTGAAAAAACCGGTTATCTTGGTGGGATTTGAACCCAGGACAACAAGGGAAAGGCTTCGGTGCAGTCAATGCTCTTACCATCTTAACTACTAGGCCACACTGGGAGCCGCGAGTTTAAGCATATGGTGAATTCTGGATTGATTGCATGGTAAAGATGACTGGTATGGCCGACTTAACAGGGTACAGGTATAGGAAACGCCCGCAATACATGTGGCTTTGTGCCGCATTCAGAATAAAGGTTAGAATAAAGGCTAGAGTTGGGGTTAGGGGTCTGGGTCATCTTAAGGGCTAAGGTTTGGGTTCGTTTCAACTATAGGGTTAAGCTCCGGCGTTGGCTGCACTGAAGCCTTTCCCTTGCTGTCGTGAGTTCAAATCCCACCGAGGCCGCTGAGATTTTATAACTGGATCAAATGAATTTTTCAAATTTGGCAAAGGAAGATCATCCCCTGCAATTCCCAAGCCGTATTGGTTGAAACAGGTGATTTCCGGGACTAAATGCATCTAGGTGGCTGGCATATTCGGCTTTTTTTTGATGCGTAAAGCAGATTTATAGTAAACTTTAGACTATCTACAAAAATTAGCTCTGTTGAGAGTTTTGACTAGAGTTTAAATACTAAAAGTAGTGGAGGGAGGAACAGTTAGTCAGTTGCATTTGGAAAACTAGCATTAATTGCTAAGTGAAATATTTGTATCCGGGATGACCACCGCCGGCTTATTTGACATCATCAGTCATCCACTATAGTCAGTCAATCATATACTTGAAGTGTGACACGTGTCTTCATCGTGACGTAGAGTAGTACAGACGGCGCGTTGCATTGCGCGTTCATAACTCGGACCGCGTGGTCAGCCCAATGTGTGTTTTGTGTGGAGTGGCTGACTGGCGGACTGAGAGTCAGGCTGCAATGGCTCCTTCTTAATTTGGTCTTTATGGCACCCCCACTCTGTGGGATCCGAGCCAGGTGTGGTGGTACGCCGAGGGGCGGCTCCGGCCGCGCCAGCCACCTGCGCCCTCTCCCATCTCCGGTCTTCTTGATTGTGTCATGAGACCGCGCTCAGGTGGGGGAGGAGAAGAGAGTGCGGTAACGTTGAGTGCCGCGGTTGGAAGGTTGCCAACTGACAATTACACTCAGACCTCGCAGTTAGTCCAATGTGTGTTGTGTGGAGTGGCTGACTGGTGGTCTGAGAGTCAGGCTGCGATGGCTCCTTCTTAACGTGACCTCTGGCTATCTCACACATGTGAGATGTAAGCCGTTCAACCCCCTGTTGTGTGAAATCCTGGTGCTTGTGTTTTGGGGGCCAGGTCGTGTACGTAGTACACGTAGACGAGGTCACCAGCAGCTGCACTAGCTTCCGCATCAGACAACTGACCGGCTCGGACAGTGGTCTGATTGTGGGGGTGGGGAGAGAGTGAGGTCGAGAGCTCAGCGTATTTTCCTCACTATAAAACAATCTGACGCGCTTGAAACTAGCACGGTGCGCTAAAAGCCGTGGCTTGGAAGGTTGCCAACTGACGGGATAACTCGGACCGCGTGGTCAGCCCAATGTGTGTTTTGTGTGGAGTGGCTGACTGGCGGACTGAGAGTCAGGTTGCAATGGCTCCTTCTTAATGTGGCCTTTATGGCACTCCCACTCCGTGGGATCCGAGCCAGGTGTGGTGGCACGCCCAGGGGCGGCTCCGGACGCGCCAGCCACCTGCGCCCTCTCCCATCTCCGGTCTTCTTGACTCTGTCTTGACACCGGGCTCAGGTGGGGAGGAGGAGAGAGTGCGGTAGCTGCAGCGCAAGGCTACTATCACTTAAAACTAATTCACGCGCAAGTCACTGTCCCTGCACCACCTGGTGTGGAGCATACGGTGGACCTCGTCGAAATCGACGGTCGAACTTCCATCTATTTTAAGTCTACTGCTAATTTGGCTTCAAATGGCTGCCGTAGTATGGGATTTGTGGCGCTTGATTTCAAAACATAACGCATAGACTGGCGAGTAGGTTTCAAATGATAGTTACGACGTCCAACTGCCAATCATGTATCGAAAACTAAACAAATAGTACACATGCTAAAATTAATTGCAGTGCTTGATTAAATTTTAACTTACTATAAAAACTTCACACTTTCAACTCTCCTACTGTGCCCCTGATCAACGGAAAAATCAGCGAGTCTTCAAAATTTTCCCTACCACTGCCAAACTCCTTCACACGTGTAGCTTACTATAAACGCTTCTGCTCATTTATGCAGACATTATCTACTTTACATCAGGTAGAGGCCTGAGCCATAACCACCCCAATGCTTCCACCAACGTCAAAACTCCACCCGTTAAAGGTTCCCTTAGTATTTCAAAAAAAATTGGCGTTGACGATAGCACATATGTGGTTATCTGAAGGTTATAAGGACTGGTTGGACATTGATATGTGTAAGACTTCTGAAGCTATGGAACAAGGCCACGTTTAAAGACTAAACTGGCAGTAATAGGTACCTTTTAATAGATGCAACATTGTGTTCTTAAATATAGACAAAGAAGAAAAGTCCTGTTTGCTTTACAGGTTTGATTGAATAAATAAAAGGACACTTTGTAGTTAGTAATCTCCAGGGGAATACACATATTTGTGTGTCCTACCGAAGAGTTTCCTTTCGAATACACTTCGACAGCGATATCGCTGAGAAGCCTTATCAAGCGTGGAACGAAAAGATCGATTGGGATTGTTGACGGGACCTCGAAGCAGATCGACTGCACAGGAATAGCGAGTGTTTCGTTGTCTCTAGAGCATTAACTGTCCGTTGGAATCCTTTAAGTGCTCCCAGCCCCCTGTTTCTCGTAATACAGGTAGCATCGTGCAAAATTTCAATAAGGGTAATAACGCTAACCATAACCTCCTCCTTAGGCTTATACTTAAACTTAACTCACTCCTAACCCTAACCTTAGTGCCCATCCTTACTTTACCTTGCCCCTAACCCTACTTTCCATGGGATGTACCGCAAAACCACCTGTAAAATTGAGGGCTGGGGGCACATAAACGAGCCCTATACACAGGATGCCCTATTGTATATGTGAAAATTCAACCAAATTGTTCACCTGGCCTGCAATCAAACCGAAGAGCACCTGCAGAAGCCCCCCCCCCCCGCCCTCAGACACAAGCCTTTGAAGACGAAGAAGAGAAAAATGTGTATGAAAACGAACCCAGTAGAATTAATTGGAGGTGATGGACTTGCATGGCAGGCTAGACGTTAGATGCGAAAACAATGAAGCTTATCGGCAACTGACTCACAAAACGTCCTTTTTTATCTCGCAATTGAAGGAAGCTTTGTGGAAAATTACTAAATGTAACAACCTGTTTTGGAATCAAGCAACAATTACCTGTGCTTTCCCTACCAAAACGGGCCGTTTACCACGCGTTGCACTTTGTGGGTGAACAACATTGAGAAAAACACCACAGAAATGCTTTAGGTTTGCACGAATTTAAAACTCAGAGTGGTGAACAGTTACCTTTCTAGATGACCGAAATAGGCCTTGTAAAGACAGAGAACCTTTATCAAGTCTGATGCTCCCCATGAGGCCAACGAGGCCCAAGATTGATAGTGGAGACTGTGTTTTGTGTAGGCTTCCTGACTCAATTGCACTGAGTCAATATTGACCAGAGAAATACTGAATTTGGGTTTGCACATAGTTCAACGTAGTATGATAGCCTGGCGCCGAGTAAGATAACTGGAGGAGACGGAATTTCCTGACACCATCAAGCTCGTGTTTTAACCGTCGAAGATTATTCTGACCCAGTTTTTGACACTTTAGCTGTGCTCATTGCACAAAATTTGCCTCCTAACACGTAAGCTAACCGTTGCTGTTCGTGTTCAAACCAGTTTATTGGATTTTGCTCTGTATGTGCAAGATTGGCTACTCCATCATTTTAGACGGCTCGTGCTCTCGGATGACGAAGAGAACGAAGGTTGTTCTTCAGTGCCTTCCGAAGCCAAAGCCCATCCCTCCTCTCCTTTCCCCAATACACCACCTGGCGATACTGAATGGGCCAGCCCGGACGAGGTCGACGACCAAGTAGATCCGATACCCAATGAGGTCCAGAGAACAAGCCCAAGTGACCCTCGTGGTTCTGCTGAAGGTTCTACACTGACTTCCTACAACGCCGAAGCGCTGATTGCCAGCCCTTGTGAGAAAAAAAAGTGGTTACCTCAAAAGCGATCAATAAACCTTTCTGCTCTAGAAACCAAATACCCATCTCTGGTGACTGCCGCTGGACTGAAAACTCTCGGTCTCACCTATGGACCTGATATGCTTTTTGACTGGCTGCAGACTAGTAGTCCCAAGGATCTGCTAGCTGTAGCCTATGGGTCGAAGGCGGAAGTGCAAAAACTTCACACCGTAAACTCTTCAACAGCGCCCCTGATCAACGGAAAAATCAGCGAGTCTTCAAATTTTCCCCTGCCACTGCCTTTGTACTCTTCTCTTCATTTACCGCTTCCTACTCCACCACCACCACTACCATCACTGCCTCCCCCACCTCCTCTAATAGACTTCAAGCAAATTCCCTCAGTCCGTATCTTCCTGCGTGGCTTGCCCAGGCATCGAGAACCCTGACAACCCTCATTCTCCGTCCAGGGCACCGGGAGGTCCCTGATCCGCGCAGTCTCTTCAACCTGGGCATCGACGCGCAGGCTTGCGAGGACTCATCACCCACATGGCTTCCGAAACGGTCATCCATGGGTCTGCAATCTGGTGTCACGCCTAGTCCACTGTCTTCCCTACTGCCAGGACTTCCAAATAGGCAGACGTCAAGTCCCTGGTCCTTCAGATTTGCTAGTTCTGAGGCTTTCTCGCTCACAAAAAGCGACGCTGATGAACGGACCTAAAGTCAGCCTCCCACCTTGTCCTCGTATATTATTTACTACGTGCATCCTGACACACCTATACCAACACTCCTACAGATAGCTTCAGTCTACAGCAGAGTGCTGGTAGAAACAATCGAGACTTCAGGCATCACTCCGAACTGTACATGCACATACTGCGTCTATTTAGCCTAATACATTTTACGTTTAT
Organism: Schistocephalus solidus; assembly: GCA_017591395.1. NCBI lineage: Eukaryota > Metazoa > Platyhelminthes > Cestoda > Diphyllobothriidea > Diphyllobothriidae > Schistocephalus > Schistocephalus solidus. The sequence goes on along the minus strand of WEDG01005021.1, from coordinate 35,911 downwards.
GAAAGGTCAATATTTTTGGACAAATACCTGCCATCCGGACTTTTGAAAGAAACTACCTCTTTGCGGTTGCCAGTCTGAAGTTTAAATTTTACCTCAAGCACTGGCAGTAAAGGTTATTTGGTGAAGACGTCTACCTGTATTCATATCATCTGTTAGACCGATAAGCATAGTTTTATTGCCTGGTAATCACAATCCGTCGCAATAGCCTCTTGGAAATGAGTTTAATTGTGACTTCCATGGCATCATCGCACTTAAGGATAGATGGATTGCGACGCATACGTCAACCAGTCATCAGGGGCAGCAAAGAGGAAACAGAAAATATGTCTTTTTATGTGAGTAAGTCGCTGCGTGCCCGCATACCTGATGAATAACTGTTCATATCCGTTTCATCGATCGCTGTGGTTAGGTGCGTTGACCGACTAGGTTACGGGACATGTTAGTACCGTTGGGCCTTGGAGTCCTCGCAGGCAGTCGCATAGCAACAGGTAAGTATGTATAAGAGGGGAGACGGACAAAAACAAGGGAGACTGGAATAACCATTCTAGGTTTAAAAACTGTCGTTAGCCCACCTTAACCAACCTCGGGGTCCCAGGAACTGAGGTTCGACCTTGCATTCTTTGGTCACAGAGCCTTATTAAGTCTAACGCCCTACCACTGAGCCACGGGCCCGTTGTTCTGTCGATTGCGATCAGGAATATTATCTATGGTGGACGTTCGTTCACCCACTCTAGTGTGGGCATGCTCGTGCCGATCGCAAATCCTTCGCAGTTCACGATTCAGTGGTTGAGACCTGTCAACGTGGAGTCCGTCAATCAATTGTCCCATCGCGCACCTCCGCCAACGGTACCCGCACCGACCCCGCAGCATTGAAACCATGCAGAATCCAGAGGACTTTCCCGTGTTTCATGCTCGCTTCAGCACCGGATAAAAATGACCGTAACACATTGAGGTGCATTAGGAGCAATGAACTCCCAGCGTACTATACCAGACAGGGTTTCGCTCCCGCAAGTGCTGTGAAATGCAACAGAGAAACTAGATACTTGCTTATATAGGCTCAAATTCCAAAGGAGTGCAGGTTGAGCCTGCAGGCAAGCCTGCTCATAGAGATTTTTGTCCCAGATTTTGCGCGGAGCTTGTGAAAAGAGGGAAACAAAATGCTATTAAAAGGTTACATGTGCGCACCAAAAAGGTGTATTGCCTCGCACTGCTGTGCTCCTGGGCATGCATGCGTCCATGAGAGCGACGCCAGGTCACAGGGTCCAAACGAGGTGTTGGTTTCGGCAGCTCGGATCAGTGGGATGCGCATGAACTGGTCACACAGACCGCCCATGGTGAAGATGCGCATTGACAGCTGTTCGCGCGTGCCCATGACCGCGATTATCAACTCCGGTCATTTTCGCCCAGTCAGACAGCGAAATTCTACCAACCTCTGGTCAGCTGTCTCTCCGGGAGATTCCGTGGAAACGTTATCTCTTCTAACACATCAGCAATACCTTACCACACTGGATTACATCCGATTCGGGCTTACGTTAACCGCAGTTACCAACCTAGGATACTATGATTTTCCACTTCTACTGTCTGTGCCATATGGCCGGTAATTGTATAGGAGTTAGATTACTCTAATTTGCCTTATTTTATACAGTTTCCAAAGTCCAGTGCCTTGAAGTAACTGAACCTCTTCAGCATTCTGAAGTCCACAACACTAAACACGGGCTCATTTAATGGCTCTGTAAGTGAGCCAACTTGTATCCGAGGCAGATGTTCACAAAAAAATTGAAATTGGCATTTCTTAAGCACTTCAATCCATAGGTGGACCTGTCGCAGCAAAATGTTATCTTAAACGGGCTGTTAATAGAAATCTGAATAGGGATTTTTTTAAAAAGGAAATTCTTTACTTTATTTAATGGACAAGACTATGAGAGTCGAATTTGTTTAAATGCAGACTTTACCAACTCATCCAGACATAGCTAAACACTTAGCAGATTGCCGGTGAACGTCTTTGAAGCACAAGATATGAACGTATAATTGAACTATACAGTGCTTTATATAATCGCATGGGTTAATGTTAGGATGAAAGGCAGTTAAGTGGTTTTGGCTTAAAACTCTATCCTGTGGCTTTCGTATGCCAGCGTACAGCAACGGACAAGTAGTGATCGATTATGAGATAGAAAGAGAGTATGCTCCTAGGTAAATCGGCATGCGTCACCATAAGTTAAATTTTAAATTTAATAATCGTCAAATCAAACAGCTATCGCGATAAACGAATCTTTCAGAGATACGGCACGCCGTCAGTCGATAATATCTCAGTTTCAGTTGGTCAAGTATTAAGCACTTGCCATAAAACGGAAAACATTAATTGGGGTGTGATGGGGAAATATTCATGCAATGTAGAAAATCTTTTTAAATTATTTATTGCTCGTTATTGTTCGGGTCAACTTGAAGCCCTTAGACTGGGTCCGCAAAGAACAACAGAAAACTTACTTTGCATTCAGGAACTAATTTTGGTCAGTTAACCCCATTTCTCTCCCCCAGGGAACGGAGTTTACTCAATCAGCCGTCGAGGCTAAATGTTGAAACATGTGCCTAGTAATCAGCTAAAGGCTATTTAAAAAACTGTAGCCTTCGCAGCCTAAGGCTGAGGTACCGTTAGATGTCCTGAAATTACTATTTACGTCACCTTATCTGATTGTGCTCTCAGCTACCATAGTCTTTTTGAGGAGGGTGAAAATTTTCACGTGTAAAAATATGTTCAACGTTTAAAAAGTGGACAGCAAAGTGTAAAATCAGCATAGACATCGGTACATAAGTTTGGAAAAAGAAGTTAGGCTTTCCAACACAGTGCGTTAGTTGGCATTCTTCCCAAATATTGCGAAAAGTTTACCTTATTAAGTATTAGCGTTTGAGGTTCTGCGACAGTCACTCAGATTTAGCAAAAATCTCACGAAACACATCTAACAGCAAAAATCTCACGAAACACATCTAACAGAACATCGATAATGATAAAGATTTTACTAAAGAAACGAGTAATTTTACTCAGACCCTCTGATAAAATATATTACTCACCCATGGTATGAGTTGGCAGTCTTCTTAGTGCTTCCTGCATGGGTTATTTCTGTGGCCCCCTTGGCAGGACAGGGGAATTGGAAGGCCCATTGCTACAGGAGGCTTTACCCTAAGTTCGGAGAAAATTAGAGTTAGAACTAAGGTTAGGATCGGTGGTAGGTTGGAGGTTAGGTTGGGTTTAAGGTTAGGGTCAAGTTGACGGTTCGAGTTAAGGGTAGGTTCGTGGCTAAGGTTGGCATTAGTTTTCGAGTTAGGACATGGTAATAAGTATCTGTGCATGCATTCAGCGCAATTCCACATGTATTATGTGGGGAGGCGGCTACTGCTCTCCTGCGATTTCAGGGGAATATTTGAGCGATTTCTACCGCTCCCCCCCCACACTCCCAACTGGAGGCATAATCTAAGATTAAGTGCGATTAAACTCGCGGCTTCCCGTGGGGTCTCGTAGCTAAGGTGGCTAGAGCGTTGGTTGTACTAAAGCCTTCCCCTTGCTGGCATTGGTAAGAATCACACCAAGACCGCCGCGCTTGTCACATTCGCGAAAACTTATCGAAAATTCCTTTGACCCGCTTGTGAAACTCGGCGGCCTCGGTGGGATTCGAACCCACGCCAGCAAGGGGAAGGCTTTAGTACAGCCAACGCTCTAGCCACCCATCGGGAGCCGTGAGTTCAATCCCACTCGTGTCAAGTTACCTGCCCAGCCTACTGCAACGTATGCAATCCACCAATTCTGATACAGGTAAGCTGACTGCCCTAACAGGATTTCCTAAGCCTTCCCCTTGCTGGCGTGGGTTCGTATCCCGCAGAGGCCGCTGAGGTTTTCACAAGTGGGTCAAACGAATTATTCGGATCTGCCAAAACACTCTACTAAATAAGTGTACTTGGTAGTCATCTGGTGGATTCTATATTTATTGCTTAGGAACTCCTGCTTGGGCAGTCAGCTAACTGCGTCAGACGTGGCGAATTCCATACGTTGCAGTTGGCTGGGGGGTAACTTGACCCAAGTGTGATTAAACTCACTGATCTGGGTGGGACCTCGTAGCTCAGTCGGCTAGAGCGTTGGCTGTGCTGAAACCTTCCCCTTGTTTCTGTGGATTGGAATCCCAACGAGGCCACCGAGGCTTTCATAACTGAATTAACAGAATCCTTCAACTCTGTCAACACCCCTACTTACTTAATTGCACCTGGCAGTCATTTGGTAGATTCTAGATTGACTGCTTAGGAAATCCTGCTTGGGTATTCAGTTTCCCGTGGTAACTTGAAAAAAGTGTGATTGAACTCACAGCGCCTGGTCGGGCCTCGTACTTCAGGTGGCTAGAGTGTTGGTTGCGTTAAAGCCTTACCCTTGCTGTCGTGGATTCGAATCCCATCAAGGCAGCCGGGTTTTATAAAATCGATACAAATGAATTATTTAAATCTACCAAAAACCTCCATTATTAATCTAAAAGTTGTGTCCTGAACACCCAGTACAGTAGGCTTTATTGTAAGTCAAGAAGAGGGGACTTATCGTTTACTAGCACAGCTGGCTAACGTGATCACGGTAGTCTTCGGGTAGAGGTTTCATCGGATATTGAAAAGTGGTTTGAACTTAAGACGCAGCATATAGATCATGACCTCAGTATAATTTATGGCAAACCTAGAAAGGATCAACTAAACTCACTGTACCGGATCAACAACAAGCACTTTTAATGTATTCCATCGTAAGCTTAAAATGTGCGAAAACTAGTTTCTCCGTGTGAAAGCTGATGGAAACTTCCAGAGATTTCTCGAAAGTTGAGCTGCCGAACTTGGTAGGGAACGCTTAAATGTCCCCACACACCCGACCGGACATGGGAAAAAGGAACCGCTCGTAATGTAGGTGTCTTCTGCGCTAAATTCCTACGAAATTAGAGTTAGACTTAAGGTAACGGTTGGAATTAAGGATAATTTTAGGGTTAAGGTTACGACTTGGTGTTAAGTTTAGGACATGGGAATTTTATCCTTGCTAGAATTCAGTGCAAGGTCACGTGTGTTACCTGGAGGATTGAGTGGGGCGTTTCTACCCCCGTTTCATGCCGGGGAAGAAGGGGGCATATGAATGATTATGATTGGTGAAATTTTTTTCTGGACTTCAGCCAGGATAATAATTTTCAATTAATGGGGGCTATAAAGCCTAGCTTTTTTGACGCTGCTAACGGAAAGGATTATAGCATTTTATACTAACGTGTAACCTTTTTTGCCTTTGAAGAAACCGTGGCTGGCGTGTACTGGAGATTTCTTAAAAGTAAACCCTGTCCTCGCAAAGCGTGCTGTACTTAACTGTTTACGGATTAGACACTAAATAAAAACCCAGCCAATCGTGTTTCGCTGGCCTTGTGCGGCTTTATGAGGCAACTGCGAAAGTTTTGGCTCACCAATGGACCCTCCAGTTGACCCGTTGTCCTTTCTGGTATATAAACCTCATATGCAATGCTGCTCATTAGCTTCCTACTGGGCAAACTCCCATGAACATTCAATAAGTTGGTGTGGCTATTTGGGTCTGAACTTCGAATTTCTGTAAAACCCCAGTTTTGGTCTACTTAGGACCAAAAATGCACATCATAACTTTCAACTCGATTTTAAACTCAATCTTTAGGATTTCAGTACAGATCAGCTGTCAAGTTGGAGGGCTGGGAATGTTTAATAATGAGCCAAAAATCTCAGGCAAATGCGTATGTTGCAGGTGTAAGCTTTTTCTTTAAAGTAATGTACGTGTTTTTACTTGTAAGGACACATTTATCATTTTTCATTCCTTTACTAAGGGATAACATAGTCTTTTCCCCTACATGATCTGATGTTATTGTTGACCGCTTAATTTTATTATTGTAAGTAAAAGTAGTTTGGCTTCGGTCTTCCGAAAATAGCGAAAGGATGCTACTATCACTGAAAACGGAAACAATTAAAGACAGACTAGTTAAAACACCAGTTACAAAGTATCTTTCAGTATTTATTCCCTTTATTAATGGACATGGTAAACGTACGCCCTTGAACTGTACCATTTCTTGGTATCCAATTAAAATACACGATCAGGGGCAGACAAGGTTACAAAGTCTGCAAACCTCCATTCTGTTTTCATCTACTCTTAAACTTCAAACAGACTGCTTAATGGATTCCAAACTCCCTTTTACGTTAATAAAGGATGAACTTGTTTGGTAATTTTTGAGTTCATGTTTACTGCGTTAATCCTAAATTGGTGCCTTTACTTATAGAGCAATCCCATCATTTATTCATGAGTGCATGAAAGTATTAGAAATGGATACAGACGCAGCGTACGCGAATAAGCACTTAAAAAATCGTATATGCACACCATACTGAAACCACGGCTATCAAAATTACGAAGTTTCTCTTGCTTTAATTCTTCCCAAGCTGAAAATTACGAAGAGCAACTACATAAACCACTCATAACGTGAAGTGTGCTTGTGGAATATGACTCCTGGTAGTTAGTTGTTGCTGACAATTTTTGAAATTCAATCGATCAGTTTTTCTAGACAAAACAAAGGTGTCTGGAATAAATGTGCTAGTGGAACAGTTACTTATCCCGGTAGCGAACTTTCATTGTCCTCCGTAAAAGTGAGTCTTTAACAGTAACTTTGTAGGTGGTTTTCTAAAAGACTCAATGAAACGACAAAACAATTCAATAACTTTTTCTGTTTCTTGAGGCACTATTTTCTTTTCAATCATCATGCCGAGCATCTTCAATAATAAAATGCGCTCCTTGATAGATCAGTGCTTCAAAGACCTACTAAAGTAACCAGTGAAATTAAAAAAAGTACACGATAATTTGTTGATTTCGACGGTGGTTAGCATCATCATAAAATCATACACGGAACCGTCTGGGCATTAGACTGATGCAAATGGAGAAAACTATTACAACATTGAGGATAAACATAATGCTTGGCTGGCCTGTGGATAATAATAAGAATTCCACTTCAGTCTAGGAACACGCTGAGTGGAACAAACAATAAGTTTAATTGGGACCAGCAGATTTCTGTAGGTGTCTCTTTTGGATTTAGTGGTCACTATGCTCACAACCGATCTACGGAAGGTCATGTGCCAGAGACCAGCCGGTAAAAACTTGGAAGCACCACCAGGATGAAATACAACTACGGATTACTTCAGCAAATCCTTAAAGTAAAACATAGAAGTCCTATGTGGGAAAGATAGTGCAAACAACCGACTGCCAGTAATACTTCTCATAACACCTGCCGTAGCCGAGTTTCCACAATTTCCTTTATCCCCCGTGTACAAAATGCAGGTAATCTCTTCACTCCTGAGTTCACCGATCGCCCAAATCCTGAGGGCCCCAATAGGATTCTTGAGTTTAAACGAAAACAAAAATTATCTGACAGTATCCTCTCTTCGGATCCATGTGAATAGGAAAAATGACGCTAGATAAACCGAAATTATACGGTGACATTGTCTGACTTCTCTGGTCCGCGCAAGTGTCATTGCAGCGCATTCCTCATATAAGTTCTTTGAAGGCGGTTTACTACATCGGATCTCTTCACCACGCTTACCGTACGGCAAAAATGCTGGCAACACTGGGATTCTAGCTGGGATCGAAAGCATGTGTAAATAAACATATGAGAATATTCACAGGTAAACGTTGCAATCGCCCAAAAGCGAAATTTCTCCTGCTCTCAAAATTAGACTTAAAAGAATCACAACGTAGAGCTCTTTTTGAGTGGACCCGGCGAATATATTTCTCCATCGGAAGACTTAATTTTAAGAAGAACGCTCTAAAGACCAAGTCGCAAAAAGGTATGAGGCATTGACGTCAGGTGTTGCTATTTTTTTGGATTATGTACGTACAGATGTGTCTTCTGTCGCCAACACTTCTGCATAAACAATTTTTAATATATCCCGGTGGTCAGCAAAGTAATAATACCGGCAAGACAAAAAAACTGGAATATCAATTTCTGATATATTTGTCATCGTCAGCTATTCATACACCAACACCAAGTAGCTGAAGTTCAGAAATCAAATCCACTAGTGCATCTTTAAGCTCTTCAGTCAAGATACGCGAGTTCAACTTTTTCATTTGTACTTGAGAATACCCAGAGACCTATCTGGGTAAAATTAACCTATTTCCCTTGATTACCATTAATGAATAAAGGCACTTATACACATATTTGGGTTGCAATGTTAAAAGTGTACTCGTATACTAGTCGGCCCTCCAGAGAGGCCCATATCAATCACGCTTTATAAAATGTAAGTCCAAAGTCTCGAAACAATGTCGAATGTTAGAGATGTTTTAAAGTACTTGAGAATCATTGCATGCACGTCGCACTGCATCGTCAACCAATCAATTGCACCTTCCCTTCCATGAATTCAGAACCCAAACTGCATGAATGGATAGGAGATAGAGCGTAGAACTGTCACTGGTCAGTGTACATCTTCCAGCTTCATAATGCCCTGTCACATGGACCGCAGTTCACCCAGGGACTTAGAACACGAAGACACATTGATCTCTCTCTGTGTTAAACGAACTTTAACTGAATATTTGGCTTCTGTTCCTGGGATATTTACAAGCTGAATTTTTACTGTATGTTTAAAACCTGTTTTGAATAGCAGGGCATAGTAGCAGGCAATTGATTCTCGTTGAATGTTTATCCACAGTTTTAGTACGCCGATGTGACGTTTAGCCTGAGAACTGCAAATCACATGAGCCATTGACAAGCAATTGGGCGTAGCCGCCCTCTCAGAAGCTGAGATCTATGAGTTCGACTGGTTAATAATAAAGCATGAAAGAGGTTACTCTAACAAAATATCGAAAGCCCTCGACAGTGACTAGAAGTACAAATAATTAGGCTCGAAACCAATAAATGACCTGTATTCTGCGATGATGAGAAGGATGTTGTAGAATACTGATGAGGTAGAAAAGGGGTCAGAAAATAATTACGGGAAGCTGTTCATTTATAAAATGCAACCGAGTGACTCTCGCAAACGAACATGAGCCGGTTTCCAATCACCTACAACAGTAAGTGTAATAAATTAATGAACTTGATTGAAAGGGGCTCTTCTATTCACCTAATTTATCTAGTATTGTCTCCGAATAGTGTTATGATTTCAACTGGTTTCAATATCATCCGAACTGCCTTAACCCAATATTGTTTTGCATATCCTTCAAAACGTTCGATGCGTTCCACTAAATATACTCGATTAGCCTCATTGGGATCATTTTCATATTTAATTCAGTCAACAGTAGAAGGATACGATTACCAGAAATCACAATATTTAAATAACTTTCTTCTTAAGTTCTCATATAAAATACACCACTTTGTGATCACAGCTTTGTGGATGCTTTCCTGCAGCAATCATTCTACTACGCTCGAGCGTGGTAGCTCGTGGCTTGTAGCAGCGAGGACCTAAAACCTATGAAGCTTTCGTCAAAGGTAGGGACGAAATCTTGTAAGAAGAAAAGTGTTTTTTTGGAAATTCAGTTCCTATGTGCACCTGACCAAATATGGATGCTTATAACGTACTCCTACAGTCTCAGAATTCTCCCTGGCAAAGGACCAAACGAGGAGCTTTTTCTACTTCCGTTTAAGCGACACAAAGGATAACTATGAATGCATGAAACTGCACAACCCGCTAAAAGGACGTGAACTTTAAATGCCGTAACCTATTCTGGCTGGGAAAGTTTGGAGTTCAGTATTTCCTTCTTCTGCTTCTCCCTCCCTCCCCACCCCACCCCACAAGGTCCTCTTCTTTCCTCTGTCATGACATCTTCTGTCAAGAGACAGGACAAGGAAAAAATGGGCACAGAGATTGGGCATTGTCACTGTCAACGACTAAATGCTAGCATTCAGGTCTTTTTTCACTCAAGTTTGCGTGACTTCGCCGGGGCAACTCACCACTGCCTTCGCCACCCTGCGCAGTCTCCGACCCCAGCCACCTACCCCCGTCCTTCAAGACAAGCCCCTGAAATTCCCAGTCGAAAGACCTATCATGCTGAATAATAGATGAAGTCAAATCATCCCGAATGGGTACATGAACTGCCGATACGACCGATATGTTTCCACTCGAATCACCTCAAACAAGACAGTTCGACCGTCAATTTTGACGAGGTCCACCGTATGCTCCACACCAGGGGGTGCAGGGACGGTGACTTGCGCGTGAATTAGTTTTAAGTGATAGTAGCCTTGCGCTGCAGCTACCGCACTCTCACCTCCTTCCCAACAAGAGCCCCGTTTCTACACAGAGTCAAAAAGACCGGAGATGGGAGAGGGCGCAGGTGACTGGCGAGGCCGGAGCCGCCCCTGGGCGTACCACCACAACTGGGTCGGATCCCATGGAGTGGGGGTGCCATAAAGGCCACATTAAGAAGGAGTCATTGCAGCCTGACTCTCAGTCCGCCAGTCAGCCACTAAACACAAAACACACATTGGGCTGGCCACGCGGTCCGAATTATCCCGTCAGTTGGCAATCTTCCAAGCCACGGCTTTTAGCGCACCGTGATAGTTTCAAGCGCGTCAGATTGCTTATAGTGAGGAAAATGCGCTGAGCTGTTGACCTCACTCTCCCCCACCCCCCCAAAATCAGACCACCATCCGAGTCAGTCAGTTGTCTGATGTGGGAGTGGGCGCATTGGCTGACGGTTCGGCGTACCCATCTTCGTGCGCCACAGCCCGACTTGGCCCCCATAACGCACACACCAGGATTTACTTACTCAGGGTTTTGGAGGAGCCATCGCCGTCTGACTACCAGTCCACTGGTCAGCCACTCGACACACACAGCACATACACTGAGCCGACGGCGTGGTCTGGTGTAAGCGTCAGATTGGCCGCCTTCCCAGCCTCGGTTTATAGGAATCCGTGATTTTATCAGGTAAATTATGATGATTTTGAGGGTATTGTCTATGTATTAGTGTAGATGATGTGCGCTGATGTGGCTTAGCTTCCGGTGGTTTACGCAGGTTTTTGTGAATGCGCATGTGTCCGAATAGACCATGCGGTGTGTGACTGTGTGGGAGCAGTGAGGGTAGTGGAGGTGGGCACGTCGACTGTATGTCGGAGCCCCAGGCGCTGGTTCGACGGTTTCCATGCGATGTATTCGCAAGTGACCGATCAAGCCAATGCGCGAGTTGAATTTGCAGGTTCAGTGTGGGCAGGAAAAATCGGAAGAGTCTGCGGGTGTCATTCATGGTAGTGGGGGTGGCGGTGGCGGTAAGAATGGCTGAAGCGGAGGGTGTGTAGGGCGTATTGGTGTTGTCGACATTGCGGTGAATTCCGCTGTCATGGATGCGCATGTTTCCGAATAGGTCATGCGGTGAGTGAATGCGCGAGGACAGGGATCGTAGTGGAGGTGGCGATCTCTGCTGTGTGTTGGTGCTCCAGGCACTGGTTCATCAGTCTCTGTACGATGGATTCGCCAGTGACCGACCAGGCCGATGCGTGAGGTGAACGTGCAGTTGCATTGAGGGAAAGTTTAGGAGAGAGTCCCCATCGCTGGTGGTGGTGTTGGTGGTGAAGGTGGTGGTGGTTGCAGTGGTGGGGGGGACAGCCGATGAGTATTGGGAAGGCGGAAGAAGGTTTTGGTCAGCAAGAGACGGTGTTCTGCACACGTTCGCAGAAGAAGGAGGCCGTTATCGTTACAGGTACCGAGACCGTGGGGACCCAGCACTCGCTGCCAGGCGGCGTGGTCCATCCCGACGCGGGCGTTGAAGTCACCAAGGACAATTAACTTGTCCACCTTCGGCAAATTCACCAGCAGGGTGTGCAGGTCCTCGTAGAATTTGTCCTTCGCCGCATCAGAGCTCGTCATTGGGGGAGCGTAGGCGCTGATTATGGTGGCGAACTTGTCTCCCCGAAGAGGCAGGCGGAGGTTCATCAGGCGAGCATTGATACCCTGCGGCAGACTGGACAGACGTCCCACGATGTCGTCCCTGAAGGCAAAGGCGATACCAGCGTCGCATCACTACCTTATGCCGGCCGCTCCAGAAGAAGGTGTATTCGGCACCCACCTCCTCCAGCAGACCCTGCTCAGAGAATCGGGTCTCGCTGAGAGCAGCAATGTCCACCTTGTAGCGCGCCATTTCCCGAGCGACTAGCGCTTTCCTCCGTTCCGGCCGGTTGCTCCTAGGATTGTCTAAAAGGGAACGAACATTCCAGGCTGCTAGTGTGTGTGGACTCATCCGAGCAGCCTGGAGGGTATGGTGAGGGGTATGGGACCGGGGGGTATTGTTGTTTGTTGGAGTTTTACGACCGCGTATTTTGCGATCTGCGAGTCGCGGCAGGCTGTAGAGGACGTGATAACCAGCGTTTGTTTAGGGCACTTTTCTAGCTCCTTCCTCCGCGAGGAGGCAAGCAGTGCTATCCCTAAATAGGGCTGCTCGGACATCCCAGACGGCTGCCGTACTCCACTATGGGTCACGGTTTTGTTTTAGTGGGAGATCGACCCGAGTTAGCCTGGGCCGCCTACGGGGTTGCTGTCGCCCCCCACCGTAGGACCTTTTGAGAGGGGGAGGTGGGAAGTTCGGGAGTCAGACATACCGGGTGTGGAGGCACACACATCACCTGAGACCCTCACCTGGTTTAGCCCGCCGGTCGGATGGGATCACTCGCATAGCGCAACGACTTTTATGGCTTTCTGTCCAGCCTTCTGGGCTGCGACACATTTAGCGCGGTGACTCTCGCCAATGATCTCTCGTGTCAAAGCGCCTTGTACTGAGCTATGCAGTCAACTCAGCTTGACTCCCGCCACCCCCCGCCCCCTATATACAGGTTGCAGACACTCGCTTGTTCGTTGTGGCTTGATGACGCCTACACTGGCAGGGCTCTTATTATTGACCTTAATAACGTACTCCCACACACATGCAACGACTGCGTATGCCCATACAATAGTTGTTCTTGCAGGCTTGATCATCCTCTCATCCTTCCCCTCTCTCCTTAATGTGCATTCAATCGAATCCTGTTGGGCGATTCACAGTTGCCTGCCTAGTCGTCTACTCTCAGGTCTTTCTGCGGGGAATACCCTACTACCCCTATCCTCTCTCGGCTGAGTACACTCTGCGCCGGCAGAGCAATAAGAAGTCGTCGTCTTGCTGTTTTGACGCCCGCACGTATCATTTGGCGCAGTTATCCCACCGTTGGAATGCAGGTCAGCTGGGTTTCAACCCCATGCAGGGGAATGTCTGAGGTTTTGACCCACGGATGTCCTCTTGAAGGTGGAGGAAGAGGTGAGTACCCGCGTACGTATAGTCCAGTCGCACGGGTCCTCTCAGCCAACAGCCAACAGCCCTCTCAGCCAACAGCCATTAAAAATGACCCGCTATGTGTGGCTCTGGCGCAGGCGTCTTGACGCCTGTTAAGTGCTATCAGGGCCTCACCCCAGAAGGTACGCCGTTTTCTCACAGTCAGCGCTCGGCTCTATAACAAACTGTACGAGTACATATCGATTGCGCGCATCGGCCACACGAGAAAAAGGGGCTGTATTGATTTATCGTGGTCGAGGTATTCAATCTAACGCAGGCGTTTTATGATTGGAATCAAGGACTGGCTCGGCCGAGTAGGCTGTTAAATTTCTGGAAATGTGTCTCGACTGTGGACAGGTTATTTTGCCCTAAAATGTACATATACATTATATACAAGCCTCCTGTTAGCCCAGCAAGGCTTACTCAATCTCAGGCATTCAGAGAGCACCAACTTCCAGCCGTTACTGCATTGATAAAAGGTTGGTGTGTCTATGTTATCACGGAACCCAATTTTATATAGGTCACGCATTCCTGGATGCGAACTTAACATCCTACGATATACTCAACTGGATCGGAATTGTCACCCCAAAAGAGGTAACATTTTATCTGACATGCAACGTGGGTAACAGGGAAAAGCGCGTGCAACCAGGTGCAGAAGCACCTTATTGGACGCGAACCAGCTTTCTTATGGATGTCGCACTACCTGTGATACAAGGGTACACCGAGTTCTGTAAATAGACTAATGGGGAGCGTGCCGTTTTTTCCGAAAATTTCCCAATCCACATGGAACAACATTGTATAATGAGATTATCAGTCGGGATTGGCAATCTTACATGCCCATTTTAATACACATTCTCCAGCTGGAGCAGCTCATCGTATAGGCACGCACAGTTGGCCTATTCCGAGGAGCCTCGAAGCACAAGCGTCATCAAGCGCATGTGAGCAAGCATAACGCATGACAGACTGCTTTTTCAACTGATATTTTTGATTAGTTTTTGCGAAACTCGTAGAAAAATTGACCAAATGCAATCTTTAGCAATCTGCTCCAACCGCAATTTATTTTTACGTACGCATACGAAAAAAGGTACCATTTGACATGGTAACGGTATTTGCAATTTGGTGGTCATGAAGAGCTTCGCTAGCCGTATTTCTAGCCTAGCAAATTATTAGCTTCGGCCTGTTGAGTGCCTCTGTAGCGTCCGAGGATGTCAAGGATAGCACACACTGTCGAGTGTACCACAAAGACCAGATTTAGCCCTTTTAACGCCGGCAGAATCGTTAAGCACGTCAGCAGGCACACATGCATAGATAGAAGGGGAGAATAAGTTTATAACGTAAAGGAGCTATGTTAACAATAACAAATGGTAGACACGAAAATAGAAGTATAAAGACTGGAATACTGGAAACCTGTACAATCGATCCGTTTGGAGTGGGTGGTCACGAATGGTCAGTCAGATACCGGTGGGGAGTGCAGCGCTGTTGGCAAATGCGGGTGAGAGTCGTGGAGATGCTGACGGCCAGGGGCTGTGAGACGGTACGATAGCGGTAACAAAGATAGATGTCAGCGGTAAGGAAGGAATACCGGCCATCTGCACAGACCGTCGATTACACCATTCCCATCCGGGGTCCGAGAGAAAAGTGCTGCCGGAAATGTGGCCCGTTACACCTCTACAGTTCACTGGTCTTCTCACTACGCAGCTCTTACAAGTCCGACTAAACAGCCACACCATCACTCCCCCTCCCCCCAACCCCAGTGATATTCCTTCGTGCACGTTTATCTACACAACCGAGCGTCGATTTTTCCAAACAACGACCCGTAGAAGGGGTGGCGGGACGGCAAGGCGGGGTGCGCCGGACCAATATCAGAGTCTCGTCCATTGCATTCCGAGGACATAGAGGAGAATGCACTGCCAACACGGTGAGAAAACTAAGGCTAAAACCGTTAAACTCGCCATCCTATCCGTAAGGCAAATTGTACACACATAGTACCCGGAAATTTCCCGAAAGTTTGTTAGCAGGGAAGGGCAGAAAATTGATTTAAATAATTACTTGATTGAAGCATGTATCAGGATAAGAGAAATAAAGTAAATGGGTAAGTAGATACCTTGTCTGACAAGATAATATACCAAGACAGTGGAAATAAATTCTTTGTAAGCGTCAAGTCTGCCCTTTGAAGAGATTGATTGGCAAAAAAATAAATGAAACCAACGCAAACGGAACACAACTTGAACACCAATCACACACGATAGTTCGACCGTCGTAGTCCGACGATGTCCCCCGTATGCTCCATGGAAGAGTGGTGCAGGGACGGTGACTTGCGCGTGAATTAGTTTTAAGTAATAGTAGCCTTGCGCTGCAGCTACCGCACTCTCTCCTCCTCCCCCCACCTGAACCCTGTGTCCTGACAGAGTGAAGAAGACCGGAGATGGGAGAGGATGCAGGTGGCTGGCGCGGCCGAAGCCCACCCTGGGCGAACAACCCCATCTGGGTCGGATACAACGGAGTGGGTGTGCCATAAAGGCCACATTAAGAAGGAGTCATTGCAGCCTGACTCTCAGTCCGCCAGTCAGCCACTACACACAAAACACACATTGGGCTGGCCATGCGGTCCGAGTTATCCCGTCAGTTGGCAATCTTCCAAGCCACGGCTTTTAGCGCACCGTGATAGTTTCAAGCGCGTCAGATTGCTTATAGTGAGGAAAATGCGCTGAGCTGTTGACCTCACTCTCTCCCCCACCCCAAAAATCAGACCACCATCCGAATCAGTCATTTGTCTGATGTGGGAGTGGGCGCATTGGCTGACGGGTTGGCGTACCCATCTTCGCGCGCCACAGCACAACCCAGCCCCCATAACTCACATACCAGGATTTACTTACTCGGAGGATAAGGAGGAGCCATCGCCGTCTGACTACCAGTCCACTGGTCAGCCACTTGACACACACAACACATACACTGGGCCGACGGCGTGGTCTGGTGTAAGCGTCAGATTGGCAGCCTTCCCAGCCACGTTTTATAGGAATCCGTGATTTTATCAGGTACATTATGATGATTTTGAGGGTATTGTCTATGTATTAGTGTAGATGGTGTGCGCTGACGTGGCTTAGCTTCCGGTGGTTTACCGCAGGTTTTTGTGAATGCGCATGTGTCCGAATAGACCCGTGCGGTGTGTGACTGTGCGGGAGCAGTGATGGCAGTGGAGGCGGGCGTGGCAACTGTATGTCGGAGCCCCAGGCACTGGTTCACCAGCCTCCGTGCGATGGATTCGCAGGTGACCGACCAGTCCGATGCGTGAGTTGAAGTTGCGGGTGCAGTGTGGTCATGAGAAATCGGTAGAGTCTGGGGGGATGTCATATATGGTAGGGGGGATGGCAGTGGCGGTAAAAATGGCGGGAGCGGAGGATGTGCACAGGGTATCGGTGTTGTCGGCATTGCAGTGAATTCCGCTATCATGGATGCGCATGTTGCCGAATAGGACCATGCGATAAATGAATGCGCGAGGACAGTGAGGGCAGTGGAGGTGGTGATCTCTGTTATGTATTGGTGCTCCAGGCACTGGTTCACCATTCTCTGTACGATGGATTCGCAAGTGGCCGACCAGGCCGATGCGTGAGGTGAATGTGCGGTCGCATTGAGGACAATTTAGGAGAGAGTCCCCATCGCTGTTGGTGGTGGTGATGGTGGTTGTGGTCTTGGTGGTGGTGGTGGTGGTGTGGGTCAAAGGCGATAAGTATTGGGATGTGGTCTCTATGATGGTGGGAGTTATGGAATTGATGCCAGGAGTGAGGGTGGGGGAGTCTGAAGGAGGGATGGTAGAATTTGACTTAGAAGTTGGAATGGTCGGATTGTTGGTGCATTGCGTCCGAAGATGTCCAACCAGGCCGATTCGCGTGCGGAAGGTGCGTTGACAGTGCGGGCATATTGGCAGGGCCTGGGCGCTGGTGACTTTTAGTGCCGCTCTTTTGGCCTTGGCGGTGGGGATCCGTTTGGCCTCATATATTGCTTAACCAGTCTTTACGGATCTTCTCCATGCCAGTCTATCCTGGGCGAGGTTATCCCAGGTCGCCGGGTTGATTTGCAGTTGCTTCAGTGATTTCTTGAAAGTGTCCTTGTAGCGTCGGTTTTGACCTCCCTGTAGGCGAGCACCCGTAGCGACATCCCCGTAGAAAAGTCATTTGGGTAGTCGCTCGTCGTCCATTCTTACCAGGTGGCCGCTCCATCGCAGTTGCACTTGCCTCAGCATGGCGTGGATGCTGGGGATTCCGGTCCGTTCCAGGACTTCCGTGTCCGGGATCCTGTCTTACCATTTTAGCTTCAGTTTTCTGCGGTAGCAACTGAGATGGAGGTGATTCAGCATCCTGGCTTGGTTCGAGTATACGGTCCAGTTCTCACACTCCATAAAGGAGTGTCGTCATCACGACGGCCTTGTACATCTTCAGTTTGGTGTTCAGGTGAATACCATGGCGATTCCACACGGAGGCCTGCAGCCGGCCGTAGGCCTGACTGGTTTTGGAGATCCGTTGGGCAAGCTCGTCATCAATTCTCGTGTTGCGTGAGAGCGTGCTTCCTAAATAAGCGTAGGTGACTAAGTTTTTGAGTTGAGCACCATTGACATTGATTCTGGGAGTATTGTATTGCGCGCTGGTTGGCGGTTGGCGCATGACCACCATTTTGGCTGTACTAATTGTTAATCCAAAATTGGCGTAGCCTGCGGCGAAGAGATCCATGCTCCTTTGCATGTCCTCCTCCGTCACGGTGTTAAGGGCGCAGTCATCCACGAAGAGCAAATCATGAACTGTACCAGTAGACACGCGCATTGAAGTCTGCATATGCCGATTGTTGAGATGTGTTCGTCAGTTCTGTAGGCGATGTTGATCGCAGGCTGTTCATCACGGTAGGCCACCATCATCATAGCCGAGAACATGAGACTGAACAGTTTGGGAGCCAATACGCAGCCCTTCTTCACTCCGTTGGTCACTGCAAATGCTTCGGATACTGTCCCGTTGTCTGTGACGCGCGCCGTCATTCCGTCATGAAGCTGACGCACCATGTGCGTGAACCGCTCAGGTCAGCCGAATTTCTGCATGACTTTCCACAGTCCGTCACGATTCACCGTTTCAAAGGCCTTCGTCAGATCCACGAAGGTAGTGCAAAGGGTAGTTCGCATCTCTTGGTACTTCTCTTGTAGCTGGCTGGCGGCAAAGATAATGTCGGTTGTTCCGCGGTGTCGGCGGAAGCCACATTGGCTTTCCGGGAGCAGGCCCTGCTCTCGGTGACCGTTCGGAAGATTGAGAAGTATACGGCCGATGTTGAGCCCGGCGATGTTGAGCAACGAGATACCTCTGTGATTATCACAGAGTTGCCGGTTTCCCTTCCGTTTGAAGAGATGGACGATGGTCGCGTCTTTGAAATCCTGAGGAACTTGTCCTTGGCGTCACATCTCCTGGAAGAGTGTTGTGAGTTCTGCCATAAACCAGGGCCCACCGTGCTAATAGACTTCCGGTGGGATTGCGTCGGATCCCGGCGCTTTACCGCTGGAAATCTGCTGCACGGCCCGGATGGTTTCTGGTAGGGAAGGCAGCAGATGCAGGTCATTGTTTGTGTCCACTTGAAGGAGCCGGTCAACGGCAGCATCGGAGATGGCTGATGAGTAATTAAGGACACTTTTGAAGTGCTTGGCCCAGCGCTTCAGAATTTGCGATTTCTCTGTTAGCAGTGTTGTGCCGTCAGAGCTGAGCAGCGGTGCGGTGCCCTTGATACACGGGCCGTAGATGGCCTTGATGGCTTTGAAAAAGTTTTCCATTTCATTGCTGTCCGCATACCCCTGGATTTCCATAACTTTTCGGATCATCTAGGCTTCCTGCATCTCCCGCAGCCATTGCCATACAAGACGTCGGCATCTGAAGAAGGCTGTTTTCGTGGCGTCAGTCTGAAGGTCCATGTAGGCTTTGTGTAGTAAATTCTTCTCCGCGAGTAAGTTGCTTATGTCCGCGTCGTTGTCGTCAAACCAGTCCTGGTTTTGACGGCGTACGCGTCCAAGGAAATCGAGGGTGGTGGACTGGATGACATTTCGCAGTTGGCACCATCATGTTTTCACGGTGCTGTTATTATCTCGATAATGCAGGCTCTCCAGTTTCTGGTTTATTTGGTTGCTGAAATCAAAACAGTGAGCAGGCAAATTAAAAAAATTGTATTTAACATACCTGGCAGCAGCTTACCTTGGGGACTTCGTCGGGGTTGCAGTTGGAGCCTCATCTGAGAGATGACGAGGCGAGAATCTGTTCAACCACCGGCACCGCGGATCGTCTTGGTTACCAGCACGTCCTGTCGATCTCGTCTCCGGACGAGAACATAGTCCAGCAGCTGCCAGCGCCGCAACCGAGGGTGCATCCACGTGTCCATCTCCCGCGTCGGAAGGTGGAAGGTGTTGGTTATCAGGAGACGGTGTTCCGCACACGTGCGCAGAAGAAGGAGGCCATTATCGTTACAGCTACCGAGGCCGTGGGGACCCAGCACTCCGTGCCAGGCAGCGTGGTCCGTCCCGACGTGGGCGTTGAAGTCACCAAGGACAATTAACTTGTCCACCTTCGACACAGTCGCCAGCGTGGCGTGCAGGTCCTCGTAGAATTTGTCCTTCGCCGCATCAGAGCTCGTCATTGGGGGAGCGTAGGTGCTGATTATGGTGGCGAACTTGTCTCCCCGGAGAGGCAGGCGGAGGTTCATCAGGCGACCATTGATACCCTGCGGCAGACTGGACAGACGTCCCACGATGTCGTCCTTGAAGGCAAAGGCGATACCAGCGTCGCATCACTACCTTATGCCGGCCGCTCCAGAAGAAGGTGTATTCGGCACCCACCTCCTCCAGCTGACCCTGCTCAGAGAATCGGGTCTCGCTGAAAGCAGCAATGTCCATCTTGTAGCGCGCCATTTCCCGAGCGACTAGCGCTTTCCTCCGTTCCGGCCGGTTGCTCCTAGTATTGTCTAAAAGGGAACGAACACTCCAGGCTGCTAGTGTGTGTGGACTCACCCGAGCAGCCTGGAGGGTATGGTGAGGGGTATGGGACCGGGGGGGTATTGTTGTTTGTTTGAGTTTTACGATCGCGTATTTTGCGATCTGCAAGTCGCGGCCTGCTGCAGAGGACGTGATAACCAGCGTTTTTTTAGGACACCTTTTCTAGCCACTTACTCCGCGAGGAGGCTAACAGTGCTATCCCTAAATAGGGCTGCTCGGACATCCCAGACGGCTGCCGTACTCCACTATGGGTCACGGTTTTGTTTTAGTGGGAGATCGACCCGAGTTAGCCTGGGCCGCCTATGGGGTTGCTGTCGCCCCCACCGTAGGACCTTTTGAGAGGGGGGAGGTGGGAAGTTCGGGAGTCAGACATACCGGGTGTGGAGGCACACACATCACCTGAGACCCTCACCTGGTTTAGCCCGCCGGTCGTGACGGTTGCCTAGGGTGTGGCCGCTGGGAAAACCCAACTTCGAGGAGCCACAGGTGAGAGTTAGGTACCAGTTAGCGGCGGCCACAGGAGCATGCACCACTTGTACGAGACAATGAAGCGACAAAATGCTTCCCCTAAATTGTACCCCTACACCCCATCACACACATACGCACACACGACCGTTCGACCGTCAATTTCCACGAGGTCCATCGCATGCTCCACACCAGGTGGTGCAGCGTCGGTTACTTGCGCGTGAATTAGTTTTAAGTGATAGCAGCCTTGCGATGCAGCTACCGCACTCTCTCCTCCTCCCTCACCTGAGCCCGGTGTCAAAACAGAGTCAAGAAGACCGGAGATGGGAGAGGACGCAGGTGGCTGGTGCGGCCGGGGCAGCCCCTGTGTGTACCACCACACCTGAATCGGATCCCACGGAGTGGGAGTTTCATAAAGGCAACATTAAGAAGGAGCCATTGTAGACTAACTCTCAGTCCGCCAGTCAGCCACTACACACAAAACACACATTGGGCTGACCACGCGGTCCTAGAGTTCCCGTCAGTTGGCAACCTTCCAAGCCATGGCTTTTAGCACACCGTGATAGTTTCAAGCGCGTCAGGTTGTTTATAGTGAGGAAAATACGCTGTCCTTTCGACCTCACTCTCTCCCCTACCCCCACAATCAGACCACCATCCGAGCCATTCAGATGTCTGTTGTGGGATTGGGCGCATTGGCTGATGGGTTGGCGTAGCCGTCTTCGCGCGCCACAGCACGACCTGATCCCCATATCGCACACACCAGGATTCACTAAATCAGGGGATATGGAGGAGCCATCGCTGTCTGAATCCCAGTCCACGGGTCAGCTACTCGACTTACACAGCACATACGCTGGGCCGACGGCATGGTCTGGTGTGAGCGTCAGATTGGCAGCCTTCCAAGCCACGTTTTCTAGGTAACCATGATATTCACGGGTATATGAAGGTGGTGAGGGTGTGGTCTATATATTGGTGTAGGTAGTGTGTGCTGATGTGGCTAAGCCTCCGGTGGTTTACCGCAGGTTGTCATGGATGCGCATTGGACCAAATAGGCCTATGCGATGAGTGAATGCGCGAGGACAGTGAGGGCAGTGGAGACGGCGATCTCTCCTGTTTGTTGTTTCTCCAGACACTGATCAACCAGTCTCTGTACGATGGATTCACAAGCGACCGACCAGGTCAATGCGTGAGTTGAATGTGCGGTCGCATTGAGGACATTTTAGGCGAGAGTCCTAATCGCTGATGGTTTTGGTGGTTGTGAAGGCGAAGGCGGTGTTGGTTGCGATGGTGGGGTTAACAGGCGATGAGTATTGGGATGTGGTCTCTATGATGGTGGGAGTAATGGAATTGATGCCAGGAGTGAGGGTGCAGGGGGTCTGAAAGATGGTTGCCAGCATTTGACGTAGAAGTTGGACTTGTCGGATTGTTCGTGCATTGCATCCTCAGATGTCCGAATAGGCCGAGTCGCGCGTGAAAGGTGCGTTGACAGCGTGGGAATTTTTGATGGGCTTGGGCATTGGCGGTGTTGGTCCGGGGCTTTGGTGACTTTCGTGTCGCTCTTTTGGTCTGGGCGGTGGCGATCCTGTTGGCTTTGTAGATTGCTGCCCCTGTCTTCACTGTCCTTCTCCATGCCAGTCTATCCTGGGCGAGGTCCTCATAGGTCACCGGATTGATCTACAGTTGCTTCATGGAAGTCTTCAGAGTGTCCTTGTAGCGTCGTACTTGCCCCCCTTGTCGAAGATAACCCGTAGCGACATCTTCGTAGAAAAGTCGTTTGGGTAGTCGCTCGTCGTCCATCCTCACCAGTTGATCGCCCCATCACAGTTGCACTTGTCGCAGCATGCCATGGATGCTGAGGATTCCGGTCCACTCCAGGACTGCCGTGTCTGGGATCCTGTCTTGCCATCTCAGTTTCAGTATTCTGCGGAGGCAGCTGAGTTCGAAGTGATTCATCTTCCCTCCGGATGTCGACTGTGGGCAAAACGAAGACAGAGGAATTAGTTTGAATGCAAGCACATTCTTCGGAGTAGAAGGGCTTCAGCATTTGTCGTGGCACCATTAAGCTGTACGAGGAAATATCCTGCTAACATTGTAAGACACATTTTTAAGGTTGTACATGTACATAGGTATCGCCTACCCGCAACTGGGGTTGATGGGTGGACAGTATACAAAACGACTGTGTTTTAGCCAATTCATTTGGCTTTAATCGGCATGTATAGCAGAGGAAGGAAAAACGGTGGGGCCGCATGACAAACATTCCCGACAATGGAGGTGCAGTTGATCTTGGAATGAAACAAGAAGAGAAACTCCAAGAAAACCGTTGCTTTTAAGAAATGTGATTCAAGCTTTACGTATCCCTCAGAGTTTTTGGTTACATTGGAGGCATTGACATAAATTGAGGCAAAATTTGCAGCAAAAGCAGGAAAGAATTTTTAAACTATGCAGGGTTTTCGTATTAAAATATCTCGACCTACAATTCAATGAGCATTTGAGTACTGGCAGGTGATGAATCAGTTTTTCGAGTGTTAATTAAATGAGTCAACTCAGAGCAGAAACACACTCCTTACTTGAGGAATTAAAAGAGTCACTAAAGTAAAGATGTGGGATCCTTTTCAGCGTCGGTCCATTAATTTTGTCCAAAAATCTTGTATATGCTCCAGAGTTCGTATAGATTTTTAAAAAGGTTTGCTCCTAATGCTCTGGCGCTAGGCTAACCTTGTTATTTAATAAAAAAATAAAACTTCCCACATATTTAAGGGTTTCGTCTTCTTTCTAGTTATTTCTTAAACAACCTTGTTTCACCAACCTTCCAACGGAAAACTATAATCAAATGTCAATTTGTGTTTGCAGAAATATAGCACATATGTGCAGCTTCAAATATTTTTTAATAGTCCACTCGCCCTACAAAAGCGTAATCTAAGGACTCATTTAAAATGGCCTGCTCAGACTTCTGAAATACAGCCGTCTTAAATATACGAGAGTCTTCTTCTCTTAAATCTCGGAGTACTTGACAGCATCATGTATTGCAGTCCAGAAGCCTAAATTTCTAGATCTTTTGCTCCTTACAAAACGTTATATTTAATTTAAAATGTCCTTTTCTTTTTTGAGAAACATGAACTAGGGAGTGTGCTTTCTTCGATGTCAGCTCAGTCTAGCCAAGGATATGTCCGGCTTTGGAAGAATTGTAGTCCAAGAATGAATGTCGCATTCTATGTTTGGATCGAAACAGCTAGATATTAAAGTAACCGATTAATTTGCTGCCTGAAAAATTCCTGTGGTAACCCTGGTTACGGCGATAATCGAGCATTGTCTATCGTAATTCAAATGTATAAATTACCTTAACTAAGGTAAACATTTGGTTTATTTCTTGTACTACGGCGGTGGCGGGGATATTGTTGCCTTTTAAAAAAACCTGTCCGACCAATGGAGCGAAGGAGGAAACGAAGCATGGGTGTAAAATTGTAATCCCTTTGTGGCCACCTTGTTCAACGGCAGCCCAATACAGATGTAGGCATCACGCCACTCGTAAGTGGGACAAAGTGAGGGAAGACGACACATGTAGAGGGGGGTAAATGTATCACACGATCGCGGAACCATCCTCCCCCCTTCCAGCTTCCATTACTTGACCAGTTGGTGAAAGGGGTTTCCGCCTCCGCCGTCGGCTAAGGACGACCAACGGCAGACAGGACACCTGCTGTTACCTGCTCACTTGTTACACTGACTGAAACACGGAGAACACTTGGAAGCCTTCTAAATCATGCTGCAGCTTCAGCGAACACTTTGCGACTCCCGAAATGCATTTTTGATCCCCGCTGTGAGTCTTTCATTCGGAAAACTGCTGATCCTTTCGTCAGTTGAGAGACACGTTAAGTTTCGAGACAGTGTATGGAATGCGAATCCTACGTTTGGTTTCTGCCAGGCGGTGTATTAGTGGAAAATGCAATTCCCTGAACTATTTGCTCAGAAACGTAAGCAGAGTGTATGCAGGGCCAAGATTTCCGGCTTGTCTGATACGGATGCTAAACGGGCTCCAGCGCGCAGTAAAAGGAGGGAGCAGTAGACGATGTTACTCTCCAAATACAGTCAAGTAATTTTCTTTAGTTCACCGGCTCATTTGAACCGTCAACAACGTTTAGGTTAATTTCAGTGTCTCACTGTCTTCTATATATAATTTGTCGATCAATATATCTGCTAGTATTAACTGCTTGTTTATCTCAAACATTTAAATTTCCAACTGAGGCCTTATAGCATGGAACGCCCTACCAATAACTCCATGCATATCAATCAACTAGGAGTCTGATTTTTGCGTGCTGTCCAGTATGCGTACTTATTCAACAACGGTCATCAAGGAGGATTTAATGTGCTTTGATGTTGTACGCAATAAAATTACTCCGTATATCTCGTTGACTAAATAATTTTCTTCCAAGGGGTGTAGCAATTCCACCTCCTATGGTGATAGAAAATTCAGAAAAATTGTTGGATTCAGCTGCCACCCGACCCATTCTACCAGAAAAAGTAGTTAATGTGTTAGGAGAGGTCGACCAGACCGACATGTGTCCATTCTAGTGCAACCTTGTTTGACTTTTGAACGCGAGTAACTTGTATAGTCTGTTCGGCCTGTGTAAAGCAAGGAAGGTAACCACGTGCGTCTTATAAGACCTAATAAAGTATGAGTCTCATATAGTAAATATGACACGCTCACGAAGATGGTGCTCCTGCATACTTTAACAGGAATAAAGTTTGGCTGCGTAATTTGTGGAAAATTTTTATCCATTCACTCGATCGTCACATCAAGTTTTGAACAAATAAAAAAACTGTACCAAGAAGTGCATACCAGAAACCACATCCGGAACGGTGGGCAGCACACAGATGAACGGAACCTCCTGCAACTGCAACTGTCAAAAAAATTGGCGAAACACGTGCCTTTCTAGGGAATATGATAAATTTCTCGGTATTAATACACTAATGAATGCCTATGAGTGGAAGGTGAATAGTACGCGGTTCTTCCACTTAAGCTAGGGGATTTCATTTCACACAAAAAGTCTAACAAGTGACTTATATCCTCTTTTGTTTGTTTCCGTCGGCTCTTCATCTTGAGCCACGCTCCGTCGCCTTCTCCAGTTCAAAAAATTTTGAAAAGTTCTTTGTTGGAATACAGTTGACTTTTCGCTTAATTCCAGGAGGGGTGTGAGTACCCGTTCTTAACCCTAAAAATAACCCTAACCGTAACCTGCAATGCAACCGCAAGCGTTACTCCAACGTTATCTGCAACCCCAACGTTAATCCTTACATTATATTAGCCTTAAACTAAACCTTAAGCCTAATTTAACCCTTGGCCTAACCTTAAGACTAACCCTAAGTTCCCTGCAATTTAGCAAACAGAACCTGCTGTTCGAGTAGCTGCCGTTTCTGTGTCTGGCCAGGGGGAGGGGCACTTAAACCTTCCGTACCGAGTTCGTCTTTTCCACAGAAGTCAGAGATAAGTGTTCTAACAGAGGTGGGGCTGCCTCTGTCCTTTTACCGAGTTGCGACCTACATAAAGTGATTGAGGAGGTAGATAGTGGAGTTCAAAAGGCTAGGCATGGTGGCTGCACATAGCCGGCGTCTCCGCGTGCCATTTTTGGATCAATTTGGATCATTTTTTGGTCAATTTTCCAGCCTCGCGAACATGAACTGAGACAAAACACGACTACGACATTGAATCATCGCTATGCGGTATTCCTTCAACTCTTGCGGCTGTGCTCAGAATAATCGAAATAGCATCGAACAATGCTGGTTTCAAAGCTAACTAGGGGTCAGTGGTGAGGGAGGGGCCCTTGCCTGATTGTGTGACACAAACTAAGAACACCAGTCACGAAGTGACACGGTGCACTTCCATTAAGTGGCATGTGCAAGCATTCGGCAATGCAGTGGGTCACTTTAACGCCGCTCCCTTCAAGATTTATCAGGCGATAGTAATCTGCTTCTTTATACCTACCCCGGAACAGTCTCAAAACTGAAGGGGCCTAGCGGTAGTCAGCCTGCCGATGACGCGGCATTTCTATTGGTGGTAGGCGCGTAGAAAAGTTGAAGTTTGGAGGGAGAGGATAAAACTTAAAAAGTCGGTATCAGAAGCGAAGCTGGAGGGGTGGGGAGTTTCATTCGGACAGATGGCTGAGGAGGCGTCAGGATGACTCGGGTGTACGGAAGGGACGCCGGGGTGACGGAAATAAGCCCTGACCATCAGGGGCGGAGAAGACTGTAAGTGGGACATCATCACCCGGTCCAACGCTGTTGTGAGCGGCGCCCCCTCCCACCACCACCACCACCACCGAGGAGTGTCAGAACGCCGCGGGGGGTAAGTCTTGGCTCACAATAGCGAATTAATTTGATGTATGCTACGATTATCAGTTATTCAGTCACCCCACCCCTGTCGGAAAATATGAACGGCACCCGCTCAACATTGTTTTCGTGTTCACCTATTTCCGCACAATAGTTGGAACTACCATCACCCCCATATAATTAAAATATTTATTAAGGCGATCGTGTACACGCGTGTCGATTTTAAAGTTCAACTATTTACGAGCAAACGGGTAGAAGTGCTGAAATTCAATAAACTCCGACAAAAAAAGGTTCAGCAAATTGGATTCATTGTGAAATTATTTATGCACTACACTGGCTGTGTTTCAGAGAACCTATCTAGAAGCTATACAAGACGTCACTAAAAGACGCGCTTTTGGTGTTTCAACTGACAAAGGAGCAACGAAAACATTTTCCTATTGTATCGGTTATGGTCACAGTTGCTCGCAATGTTTGCCACCAGCAGCTACACTTTAGCTTTTAGTTCGAAGTTTCTCGAAAGTTTTGGCGTTGCATAAAATTTTTGCTCCCCTGCATGGAGCCCGCAGGTTGTAGATCTTCAGAATTCAACACATTGTAAACACTTGTGAGTTTGAGGGATATACCACCTGCCCATCAGCCAAGAAACCAATCACCGAGTAGTTGACCGAATGCTACGAGATAATCAGGTGATATTACACACTGTTGGACATCATAATTTCGCTCTGAGAACAAACGGATAAAACAGCATTTAAAAGTAGGTAGTCACCGTAGCCATTCTTTTGGAAAAACAGAAATCATCCATCCTTTTTGAGCTATGTTGTAACACTCGATGAAAGCGACTTAACCTTTGTGTATTAAATCCTGCCACCTAGGTTATAGGTGTCTTCCAGATGATAAACAGAATTTACAAATAACAGCGAACATATCACCGGTTTTCTCTTTGGGGAGGAAATTAGGATTTAACCACTAAAAACAGCATCATAATTGGTTGGTAATTTGAACTAGTGCACATGTGGTGTCTTATAAATTTTTATAAAATTTCAGAGCATATAACCATCATTACAGGGTAGACAACACTGTGCGGTCGCGATATCTAAAGCCCTAACGATATAGACATGTAACCATGAGTATTTTGTGGACAGCCTTCAGTAACATTATGGGATATTCTACGTTTTCCAGTGCTGTACATCAAACAGGGTGTCACTAGTGCTCTATGTGGGGCGTTTTTACCGAGGCTTTAAAGCCTCAATGCATGAGTTGGAGTATCTCCCAGAGAAAAGTCAATCCGTGTTGGATCCTGTAACCATGGCACTCTTCGGTCCAACTAAACGTTAAGACAGCGATTATGGCGTAAGAGGTGACTCAGATGGTTATCTTTTCGCCACTAGCAGCATCCTTTGCCCATGAACCCTTTTAATGCATGATAAGAGGCTATCTATCAGCATTTTTGTAAGTACGGACGGCAATGTGGCCTAGTGAACCTCCAGGGAGTAATAAAGAACGTACCGGTACTTTTAATAGCTTAAAGACTTGTTCCTCTGTCTTAAGAGGAACTACCTTGAAACAAAACCACGGTTATTCCCTCGAAGTTGATGTGGTTCAACCAAAGGCTTTCAATGAATTTTGAAACCGAAACTGCAGGACCATGGCTGAGGCTATTTGTTTCAGGTTCGTACAGCAGGTATAACCTCGGAGGCGAGAAAATGACTTGCACACCAGAAATCACATCGGGAATGCTGGGAGACACGCTGACTGACTGAATCCCTTTGGGTGGCGTCACACTATTAAACATATATCTGAGCTTCTAATGAGTGGCTACAGTAGTACTTATAACGCCTTTTTCTTCCTTTACTTAGAGTTCCAATAATCCAGTGTGGACAGCAATATTGTTAAGGTTAATGGATGCTTAGCGGTGAGAATCCTGCCGGGACGTGGAGGTTTGATTCGCATCGTGTCTGACTACTTTTCCTCGGTTAATTGCTTCGCGTACAAGCGAAGGGCAGATCAATGCCTGTAGAGATATTGCCCTTAAACTTTAGCATGAAGCTTTCTTATAGGCTTGCATCATTAAAACGCGCAGACATCAGTATATTTTACCTAAATTACCATTAGTTATCACTGCGTACCATCAACAATTACTTTTACTACTAAAGCTAAAAATTAAGTATGGAGACAGTTGCAAGGGATATGTTTCAACATGTTTGCATGTGTTTCGAGACATAACCACAAGGTTTTCAGCTCATTGATGGCTTCCAAACGTTCTATGTGGGTTTTCTGGTATAAAAAATCCAAATACGAATGCAAATTAATATTGTAGTCAATTGAGCTGAGTGCCCTGAACATACCTTTTTGGTCCATACCGAAGTCATAATGAATACTGGAGTCGAAGATAATCAAATTTGGCGTAATAAAATAAGAATTACTCGATTAAGTCACAGAATTTGATTGTCCTCGACAAAAAATTTCCGTTGAAATTTCCAGTTCAACTTCAAGGACTTAACGTTAGATCCTTTCATTTATAATTTGGAAGATTTTGGCGTGCTTATACATAACTAGGCTAAAAAGAGTACCGTAAAAGATAGGAAAGACTGAGGTGAACGTTTTTGGCTTAGTAACAGTCGTCCAGCCGCCTTACCCAAACCCACTGAGCATTGGACCCGTTGCCCATTTGGTTGCGGTCGGGAATATGAACTTAATTTGGAAGTTCTATAACCGATCCAGTTAGGGCATATGCTCTCCCAGTTGTGCCTTCTGCTTCAACCGTAAATGGTACCCAAAGGATGCGACCCGTGACTCAATGGTAGCGGGTTAGAGCTTCAAACGTTCAAGGGCCAAAGAGTGCGGTTTTGAGGTGTTTTGTAGTTGAGATGAGGGGTGGTCATCACTTATCTGTAATCAGAGCCCGCCAAAATGCAGATACTTCAATAAGTACACTTTCTGAATCAAACCATACTGTAAGCCATTATCTGATGAGCTGATGGCGGGTAGAACCATATAGAGGACTTTCAGAAGCAACCTCACTTCGTGAATTAACGCAGCTAAGGGAGTTAAATTGAATGAGCCTCTTAACTAGGTCCAACGTTGGTGACAGATCGACCATCGTTACCGACGATGCCCACCATGTGCACGTTGAACGCAAGTGCGGTGACTTGTACGGGAGTTAGTTTGTACTGATAGTAGACTTGTCTAGCGTCTACCTCATCCTCTCTCCAATTAATCACCTGACCCTGGATCAAGCAGGTCAAAGTTTGGTAACTGTGTAGTCAACTGATGACAGCCTAAACACTACGTACCACAACTGCGTAAAAAAGCATGCTTTGTTTCACTTAGAAGATCAATTACTCACCAACTTTTAGAATATCTTAATTCTGAGGCTAGCACATCAGTGGGGCGTCATTGCGGGCTCTGTTGGTTGATTTCAGGTAGCCATTGCGCAGGACCACTCACGCACTCGAGACCACCTCAAAGGAAGATAAACAATTATCTTCGTCTGGCTGTCTACTGGTCAGTAACTGCACGCTGGCATTACAAATTTACTGCATGAAAACCAACCTATCTGTCACCTGCCTTACACGCATTAATCCCTGAAATGAAAGAAGCGTTTGCAAAACCGACTTGAGACTGTTTTAGGCACAAGATCTCGAAAGAGACTCCCAGTATCCGAAAAGATGCCTGTTCAACGCAAGAATTTAGAATGCACGCTAAACTGTTATCATGAAACCAATCACTCCCACTAGGATTGTTTCGGGGGAGATGAGAGTTAATATTTTGTAAATGAATGCTGTTCAACTGCGATACATGGCTGCCAAATAATTATATGGCTTGTAGGAAGAAAAATGAAGTTTCTTACTTTTGTTCATCTTTTGCAGCATCTACTAATATTTGGACCTGTATACTCAGCTGAAGGCTACTTAACAGGTCCTGTTTATGACTACCATAACTTGTAATGAAAAGGTGATCCCGCGTAAATAATCATAGATCGTTTAACCAACGAATGAAAACAAAAAGAAAGTTTGACGTGTACAGTTAGTAAGCCCCAAGCATAAAAGAAGCATTAGAAGAGTCGTTTTTTATGTTAAACTAATCTTAGATGGTCTTTAATGCTCAAACACCTTTCCCCCGACAACGATCGGTCTCGGACGAACAGGCCGGAATAATGGAGAGAGTTTGCTGGGAAAGACAAAAGAGACTGAAAGGAAAATTTCTGGTTGTCGTCAATAAGTCGTAACCAACCCCTGGTTCACATGGTCCGGGATTCTAACTAGCATTCATCGGGCATTCAGCGTAAAGTCCAACGCCCTATGATTGAGTCAGGTGCTCACTTGCCTAATGATTACCATTGGGAATATTTTCTATCATGGGTGTGGGCGTTTGCTCAGCAGGTTACGGAATATACTCGTGTTGTTATGTGATTTGGGTTCAATCTAGAATCCTTACAGACAGTCACATAAAGAAAAATAATTATGCTGAAAGAAATACTGACAAAGACAAGGGACACTGCGCGTTCATTTCTGGTTTATTATCCGTCGGCGACCAGCCGTGCCCAATCCCATTTTCGTATAACCTGGGATTCGAACTGGAACATTTTTCATTCAGTATTTATCAAACATTCCACCGTTAAGCAGCAGGATCATTTTCCAGGGGTTGCGGTCAGAAATACTAACTAGCGTGAGAGGAACGCTCCCCCGTTTTATTTTGTAGCCCCAATGACAACCAGATTTAGAAGGAAAAGCGAGAGAAGACAAGGCAAGATGGCGTCATGGCATGGCTACCTGGTGACTGATAATAAGGTAGAAATTGCCCTTCTAGACTTCTTTCTTTTTTTCGGAATTCCTTCTGCATCGTTACCTGTGACTAAATGACAATCCGCAAAGGTTTTAGATGCGGATTATGCTGGCATTGACCATAATGACCACCACGACTGTCGCAAGTGGACCGGAATAAAGTCTCAAGTCAAGCGGCCACTTAGTGTCGTGTATGTGTGCGCGTGTGTATGCATGCATGCATGCGTGGCTGTATGTGGAGGCAGGATAATGCAATTCTTTCGGTCATTGAGCTCATCTCATTTTCAAGTGGAATGGAGACGGACGGAAGACGTAGCCCAAGTATAGCCTCGTTATCGAGAACATCATTTCACCCTCCCCCCTCTCCACCCAACCCTCCATCATCAGCTTCTTCTGAACTCCGACCGGTCTCCTAGGCCCAAATAGTCCAAACAGAAATCACTGCGACCACTTATGAGGGGCGGTGGTAACTGGAAGCCTAATCACGCCGATGCGTCCAAGACCCCTTGAAGTGGCTTCCCCTTAGCCATCATTTCTTTCCTTTCATCGAATCAGCCAGTTCATTTTCAAGAAGTATTTTAAGTCTCTTCACTTTTATATATGCAACCCGAAAAATCTTGTTAAGACTAGATACAAAAATCGGTACCTTTCTTTATCTTCGCATATATTATGTAAGCTCAACACTTTGTTACGTAAATATTTCTAGGCTTATTTTCCGGCTTGCAAGCAATGCCTTTTGGGGACATTGTTAATATACAGTAACGTTTGCATATTTACAGTCAGTCTAAACTTTCTAATATATAGAATGTGTTCGAGTCGAAATACAGCATTATTTGAGGTGACCGTCGTTGTTCAGTGCCGAACAACGTGGAAGTAAATGTTATTGCAAAGTGCTTTACAGGACTAGCTGCATGCATTCGAGTTGTAAAAAACGAGATTTGCGAAACATTATGGAGGTAAGTATTCTTTTAACGTCAAAAACTAAGTTTGCCATCAACAAATCGCTTGTTAGAATTTCCTGTTCAAACTACTGGTTGGCTGAAGGACAGATTTCTGAAAACAGGTGGCGTACGTTCACTTCAGACCTTGTACGGATGATTGCGTAGTTGATTTTTGCATGCAAACTAGAAGAAGTTCTCCGGTCTCAGCAATCAAATATCGCTATGGATAATCCGAAATGACCAGATAAGGCCAAACCTTAAGTACCTGTAAGATAAGCCACTTATCCGTCCAAACTGACTCAAGCCGCACTTTGGATCCATTTTGACAGTCAGTTGTGTTTAGCCCGGGTAGGGACAGGTAAACACCGTGCACTTGTATTAACATTAAAAATCCAAGCTCTCGAACCTCCATAGGTGACGAGGACCTAGGCCCTCCACCGAATATATTGTTTGCTGTCGGGTAATAGATTTGTGCGTGCAATTTGGCTAAGACGAAGACGTGGATTCCCGGTTGCCGGTCCAGGTTCTAAAATAAATCGCATAAATTGCAACAAGGGTGAGCTGCTAAACTTTCTTTGGGACAAAACATAATACACAATAAACTTCCAAGTAATGTGAATGCAGTATTTAGGAGAACAACTTATCAGATTTAGCTGGGACTACTTCTTCGTACCAGTGCTCTTTTAGTGCATTGGCGGCTGTACTAAAGCAGTATTAAAGCGGAGATTCTGGAAAATATACCAAAGTTAATATTCAAAAATTCGTAAGAGCGATTGATTGTCGTTCTTATTCTCGGACACGCCTTACCGTATGTGATAGGTATTTTGCATAGCTTTTTTCCATCTTAATGGTATGATGGGGGGTAAGTGGGATGGAGGGTCTTGCCAGGCTCTGCCTCCAATTCAATTATTTGTTGGCTGGCGGGCTCAGATGGAAGAGTGTCACCGACGCTGGGAAGCTCATCCCAATGGCAACTCAGTACAGTTTTCCTTGTTATAAATTTGGCGCGGTTGAAGTTATCGCAGTGCGTAGACTTGTGACTTGGGGGTTTTCCGCCTGACGGAGTAACTCAGTCTCTCTCAGAATTCAACGTTAAGAGGTAGGGACTTATCCTCAATGTGGTGCATAGGACATTCCTACCCATACGAGATCCGAGTCCTCCTTGCGGTACTCTAGTTCACTGAATTTGTGACCAGGACGTGTGTGATACGTGTAGGGGCTGTGTAGCTTCATCAGCTACTGCGTCTGCAATGAACTCCGGGTTTCTTATCCTTGTCCTGCCATCAAAGAGAGATGGATGAAGGACGAGTGCGGTAGATGCCTTGAAAGTCCATCTCACTGTAAATTAAATCAAGATCAAGTTAACGATGCAATACCTTATCCGTGGAACATGTGGCGGACGTCATTGTTTGGAACTGTCCATTGTCAAATACTGCAGTTTGACCGTCGACTCCGACGAGGTCCACCGTGTGTCCCGCAGCATGTCGATGCGGGGAGGGCGACTTGCGCGTGCATTATATTATAGTGATAGTAGACTTGTGATGCATCTACCGCACTCACTCCTCCTGCCCTACTTCGGTCCGATGTCCTGTTACAGTTAAGAAGGCCAGAGGTGGGGGAGGGTGCAGGCAACTGGCGTAACAGGAGCCACTCCTAAGCGTGTCACCGCACCTGGTTCTGACCTCATGGCGTGGGAGCGTCAAATAGGCTACATTAAGAAAGAGCCATTGCAGCCTGACTCCCAGTCCGCCAGTCGGCCACTCCAAATAAATACACACATGGCTGATAACGAGGTTCAAGTTATCCTGTCAGTTGGCAGCCTTCCAAGCCGTAATTGCTTCAAACGCAGCAGATTGTTTTTAGTGAGGAAAATGCGCTGAGCCATCGACCTCACTCTCTTCTCATTACCTGCCCCTAGCCACTGTCCGAGCCGATCAGTTATTTGGTGCGAGGAATGGGCACTTTTACATCTCATGTCAGTCACTGCGCGTGCTCTCACTCGGAGCAGTGGTGGTCATAGTCACCTGAAACACGACAAATAATGACGAACTCGTAGTTTGGCTTGCTTAAATCCCCTCATTTGCTCTTTATCCTCCTCACTTACGCCCCGAAAGTAAACTCCAACACTTTTGAATATTAATGTTTGTACTACCAAGCATTATTTGCCCCACGAAAACTATCCACACAACATGTAGGAGGAGCAGGTACTTTTAGTGCTACAACAATGAATTCGTCGTTCCTTCTTCTTCATCCTTTAACTAGTTGTTTCATCGAGGTGAGGAAATTTATAACGTTTATTTTCTCATAGACGTATCAAGCGTTGTAGGCCATGCACAAATGTGTATATATACTTACTAAAAAAAAATTACGCTGTCATTACCGATAATGGAATGTACTTAAATAAACTGCGGTTGGAATGCTTTATCACTTGGACACGTTTGCTACATTTATATGAACTGCAGTCAGTTCTTACTAATCTTAACTGGTGATCTCCTCAAACAACTGTGTGATTGACAGGTTGCTGCTGGAAGCAATGCCTGTTCACCCCTAATTGACTGACATCAAAGGAGAAACTAAACATTTTATGAGACCCTCTGTGCGCTCGACCTTTTGATTAAATGATCCTAACTTGACAGCCCAGAGGGTAACCTAATCTGACATTATCCAGAGAGCTAACAGACGTGGATGCTTTCTACTGGCAACCATAAAATGACCTCATGTGCACTCTTACCTGACTCTTGACAAGCCAGTGCAATTATTATCTTTAGCGAACTTGCTGTGTGCTATTTTTTTCGGAATCTATGACATTGTTGTAAAAACATTCGAATTCAAAATATATTAATCATATTTTAAATTCAACAACCAGCAGTATAAAATAACTTGATGTTATCAAACTTTTCATTGCGTCACTCAAATTATCTACATTTTTAGTCATATATATATATATATATATATATATATATATATGTATGATGTGTGTGTGTGTGTGTGTGTGTGTGTGTGTGTGTGTGTGTGTGTCTTGATTCTGCCAACCCTCATTCTGACTCCCCCACCCTCACTCCTGACATCAATTCCATTACTCCCACCATCATAGAGACCACATCCATCTACTCATCGC